>MJUU01027887.1:12014-22683 GCA_002080025.1 Modiolus philippinarum
TAACTAGAAGTGGTAGGTTGATAATATTTGGTATGTAGGTTGGTCTTGGGTAGTACATGTCAGTCCGGCACTTGACTTTTGTCCTTGACCTCAATTTCACGGTCTAGTGGCCATGTTAAGTTTTTCTGCTAAAGTCCATATCTCAATACCTTGAAGTGGTAGGTTGATAATATTTGGTATAAAGGTTGGTCTTGGGTAGTACATGTCAGTCTGGCAGGTGACTTTTGTCCTCGACCTCAATTTCACGGTCTAGTGAGCATGTTCACTTTTCTAATTAGTTCACATAGATTTCACATCAATTTAGAGGCCAGCAGGGACGGGCGCGACATCTTTTAGGGTCTTCACTTGTATATATATATATATATATGTCATAACCTTACCTAGGCTGATACTGACAAGAGTTACCTCTCTTTGATTGATGTCCGCCATATTGGAATTTGAAAGATTTTGTTTACGATAGCAAAATTACTTCTAGTACAAAAATTCATGAAAAAAAATTGAACAAAAACATCACAAACCCTTCAGTATATGAGATATTCATTGATTAAATGGTGTTTTTGCACCTTCCAGTGGTGTTTTCGGTGTTTTAACCGGTGTTTTTGGTGAATCCCGGTGTTTTCGGTGATTCTATGTACCCAACATTTGCTCCAACATTGGGTTCAACCGTTCAATCATCACATCTTACTGAGGGTGATAAGGGGCCCCGGGAAGGGGCCATTCTCATTTTTTTTCATTTCTAGCACCTTGCACATATATGGGAGAACAGCTAAGGTAGGACTCAAATTCTTATATGAATCCAAATGATACTTCAGAAATTTAGACTCTAAAAAACAGCAAGCTATGCTACCCCACAAAAACTATATATTATATTTAGTGACTCATAGAAGCATATCAATAGAAAAAAAGAAGGGAAACGGGGAAAACGACCCAAAGGGGAGTAATAACAACTCAAAGCCACCATAAGATCTTCAGTGAACAGTGAGAAAACCCCACACCCAACGGCAGGTTGGAGTCGGCCCCTGAACAAAGAGCAATCAAGTCCAGCGAAATAAACATCATCCTAGACTCCTATAGACATAAAGTAAACTAACTAGAAAAAGGACAAGACACACAAAGGCTTAATAAATACCTGACTTAGGACAGGCGCAAACCTGCTGCGGCGGGGTTAAACTAGTTTTATTGGATCCAAACCTTCCCCCTACAGCCAATGTGATAAATCAAAAAACAATCGTAACAACAGTAAAATTCAGTTGGCAACAGGACTGAGTCAATTGTGAAAAATGAAACTGAAAGAACTAAATATACGGACAAAAACATGAAATCACAAGAGACTACTAACAGTTAACTGACATGCCAGCTCCAAACCCATCACCAACTGACATGCCAGCTCCAAACCCATCACCAACTGACATGCCAGCTCCAAACCCATCACCAACTGACAAAGTAAGTTATGTACCCTCAGTATACAGCTTCCACCAAGATCCCTTCCTGTGAGGAGTTTAGCATAATGATGCATCATGCTATTTTCAAATATAGAATAAGCGTAAAGTTAAAAGAGCCGATACCTTACTGTAGTCAAAGAGGAATCCAGTCAAAGGATATAAAAATAGTTTCTTTCATATTGGCATCAATTTACACTGGAAGTTATAATCTAAAATTATATACTCAAAATTCCAATCAGCACCCACCTTTCCTCTCAATGTTTCTATAAAGTGTTCATCAAATACAAGTATAATTGAAATCAAGTTAACACAATTGTTTCTTTTTTGGAAATGTTTTAGATAGAACCATTATTTGTTCATACCGAAATAATTGTTCACGGCTATCATTCTTCTTTTCTATTTCGCTATCCTGGTACACATGCGATACTCAAATGAACACTTTACTTTACTTTACTTCTCCATATCTGCAAAAACGAAAGTAGGAGTGGAAAACCAGATGATTGGGTAAATATAGGCTCCTGCATAACATTTATTTACATTTTGAGCTGTTAAGCACATCTATACTACAGTACCTGACAGACACATCGAGGATATAGACATCAAAATTTGTATCAAATTCATTTTATTAAATTTGAAATGTTCAAACTGAAAGTTAAATACGATAACCAGTCATTCTCAAAATTATGTCCCACTTCCACAGCAGAAATGTGAAAAAATATTATTTTAAAGAAACATAAAATAATGATTTTTTCGGGAAGTATTGGCATTTTGGAGTCTATCTATAAAATTTCCTCCACATATCTTTTTGAATTATTTTTATACAGCAATTTTAGAAGAACCGCTAAAATCCATGGTAACGGATGTTAAACAGACTACCAGTAATACAATTGCGTGATTTTGAACATCGATACCCTGAAATATCATTAGAAAATGTAATGATATACAAGCATATATAGCGAACAACAAATTTGCTACATTGTCGGACAATTTTTTCTATGCAAAATCGCTATACAAAATCATAATAAAAAATGTTAAAAAATACATCAATATTTTATGATCTTTAATTTATTTATTTTACAATAAATCGACGCTGTCGCTCTGTTTCTTGGTTGTTTTAAACTTTAAATGAATTTAATTCTCGAAAATCTTGTAAACTTTAAAACTCAGCATGTTTGTATTATAATGGCAATTTGAAATAGACCGAAATCTCATTGTAACGGATGTTAATCATTGCAATTGGAAAAGCCTCTTAAATGAATCAAATCTCCTTAAGTGACCATTTTTCAATGGAAGACTGTCTCTCGGATTACGATCACATGATTTGGGGAAAAGTTTCATCATTTACTGTTTGGCAATCCTGCTTCTGTGAATGTTTCCCCTTTCAGTAAAGATATTGCTACATGATCAAATTCATCATATACATTTTGTGTCTCTGGCTAAATCGAGCACTGAAGGTAAAGGAGACCAAAAATGAGTATCAATTCAATGATTGTTTTTCTGTTTTACGACGGAACGTAAATATTGAATAATTCAAAGTCACCAGTGCTCCTGAAATGTTGGTAACGGATGTTAATTTCTACGAACGTCGATCATCTTCTGTAATCGAGTTTCAATTCTATCACAGTAGGCCTCTGCCATTTTAGATATGCTTTTAATTATTCCTTTATATTTTTGCGATTGTTCATGTTTATTGTTCACCGTGCCTAACTTTTAAATAGAAAATACTTTAACTTGTCTCCTCCTTTTAACAGAAGGCTTAAAAATGTTCCCCTTTGAACATCTTTTCGTTAGATATTGCATCAAAAGACGTTCAAATGAATATCGTATAATTTAGCAATTGTATACTATTAATACAAATCATGTTCAATGTTATTATTCATAAAAAATTCACGAAACTATGAAGAACTTTCTGACAAAATAATGTTTCGTTACAGTTTTAACATCCGTTACTTTTTGGCCATAATTAATAGTTTGTGTTTCTTTCGTTTTCTGTCCAATAAACGTGCTCTTTTCAATTTGTGATGAAAATATGTGAACAAAGTTATTGATTATCAACAGTAGGTTAACCAGTTGACCAAAGTCCTTCCTAATCGGACTGTGCTGGAAATATTACAACCTTATCAAATAATTTCCTAAAAATTCCTTTATTTGGGTATAATTTCGATTCGTCATTGCTTTCAAATGTTATCTTTCTAAATTTTTGGAGTTAATATTATTATAACAAATGCCTAAATTGAGATTCGTGAAAAGCAGGGGTTTTTATTTTGTGTCCAGTAATTTGGTCACGCTTGTTAATGGTAACGGAAGTTAATGATTCTCCCAATATCTTAACTGCTGACTGGACAGAAACTCCGACATGTAACTGATTCTTGCATTTCTCTAATATATCTGTATGTTCCCTTAAGATAAACTGCAAACAAGTTCCCTAAACATGTTACATGACTGACAAACCTTGGTCACGGATGTTAATTTCTTATTGGCGACAAGTTTCAAAATGACAAATGAAAGTTCATATGGAAAAAAGTCAAGTATCGATGCAAGCATTTCTATTCCAGTTGAACATAAGATGTCCTCAACATACATTTTTCTCCATTTTCCTGAATTATCACCAAGTTATAACTTGTTTGTGTGCATTGCTTTCTCGGTAACGCTTGTTAATACAAAATTAGCGACAGCTTGAATATTAAATTTTCAAAGTTTTATACTTTAAGGTGTCTGTTTCTAGTTGCATACACTGAAAAACAAAGTGGCTTAAGTCTTTAAAGTTAGTTGTAAAATATCAAAAACCCGGTTTCAATAATTACAACGTCAACCTCAAAAATTAAATTATGCTAGCGACATGGAATTTCAGTTAGAATTTGGTTGTTTAAATCCAGCTTGTGCCAAAATTATTGATAGTGTCATGCTACTGTTGGTTAATTTGTTTTCTTCAGATGTGCGACAAAACAAAATAACGTTTTGTTTATAAAAGAAAAGTAATTTTTACAATTTTATTAACCAAGGACAGTCATATTACGATGTGGGTCACAATTTTGAGAATCACTGTAACGTAACCCTCAGTCCACTACATTCCTGTGAACGTAGTGGACTGAGGGTTACGTTATCATATCAAACTTAAAGTTTGTGTATTTCAAATAAAATACAGTGTAAAAATGTAGCTTTATTGAGAAATTGATGATTCGGTTCATTCATAAAAATTTCCTGTGATGCGCTATATTTTTTTTTATGCCCCCGCGACGAAATGTCAGAGGCATATTGTTTTACCCTTGTTAGTCTGCCCGTCCAAATTTCCATCAGTCCGTATTTTGGTCTGTTTGTATGTCCGTCCGTCTTTGATGGGCTGCTATTTCAGATAAATCCTCCCACAATATTACTGCCACACTTATTTTACTTTGCATAGTGATTATACATGGATTGAAGATGTGCATATTGTCATGGTTTAGATTTTGGCCAAAATTTGTGACTGTGATTGGTTACAGTTGAACTTGGCCATGCATTTTATTGAAATGTGCATTTTGAACTGTTATTCCGGACAACTCCTCCCACAATGTTAAAACTACATTTATTTTACTTTGTAAACTGATTAGGCATGGATTGAATATGTGCATATTGTCATTGTTTAGATTTTGGCAAAAATTTGTGATTGTAAGGGGGGTAGTTGGACTTGGCCATTTTGTCAAAATGTGCATTCTTGAACTGTTATTCTGAACAAATCCTCACACAATATTAAAGCTTCATTTATTTTACTTTGCACAGTTATTAGGCATAGATTGAAAATGTGCATGTTGTCATGGTTTAGATTTTGTGGAAATGTGCATTCTGGAATTGTTATTCCGGACAACTTCTCCCACAATGTTAAAGCTACATTTATTTTACTTTGCCCTTTGATAAATGCATTGATTCAAGATGTGCATATTATCACAGTTTAGATTTTGGCCAAAATGTTTGATTTGGGGAAGACGGGGTAGCTGGACTGGGCCATTTTATTAAAATGAGTGTTGTGGAACTGTTATTCCACTTAACACCTCTAGCAATATTAAAGCTACATTTGTTTAACCATACACAGGGATTAGGCGTTGACTGAAGATGTGCATAGTGTCACAATTTAGATTTTGGGCTAAATTTGTGTCTTTGTGTGGTGTAGTTGGACTTTTCAATTTCATTGAAATTTGTGCATTTGAAAGGCCAATTCTGGATATAAACTCAATGAGAAAAATGATGAAAAAAGTTGGAAAAAAGCACCAAAACCTTGAAAAATACTGCTTTTGACCAATCTTATTAACCTTTTTTGTGCTATTATGTTGTCTCCCCCAAAAGCGAAAAGTCGTAGAGGCAAGTCTTGGGGATAGTGTTTCCAGTGGTGGCAGCGTCAACAATTGCAAACTATTGTGAATTAACAAGCTTATGTTAGTTTTAGGTCCATAGTATTTGATCTGCAGTTGCATTAGTATGGGTATAACTCAAATCCCTACTTAGTTTATGGCCCTGGCCACTTTGTCACGCATGAACAATAATTTTAAGCTTTTAGAAAGCATTTTATACAACCTATACCAGTAGTCCTAGGCACTTGATATTTGACATGTAGTTGCATTTTGGGGAGTACATACTGATTCCACACCCAGATGGTGGCCCTGGTCCTTTAGTCATGGGTGAACAATCACTTTAAGTTTTTAGCAAGCAGTTTGTACAGCCTATACCAGAGTCCTAGGCACTTGATAAAAATAAAGAATTTTATTAAACTAATCAAGAACCCATACAAGGCATCATAATATAGCAACATACAGTTTGATTGAATATAAAGAAGAACAAACAAATAAATATATAGACCACTATTGGTCAACTATGTTAAGGGCAGGACCAGAGCCTGACACATTATGTTTGTGTCTTATCAATAACTTATAATTCAACTATCCCATATATAAAAATAGGCAAAATACTGTAGAGAAAATTACTCATTTGGTCTCCATTTGTTTCTTATTTCAAAGCATTCTATAAATATATCAGAGTTGGCAACTGTTCATTTGTGAATAGCCAAAAAAATTATGATTCACTCGTTAGATTTTTAAAATTTTTGCAATAAAGATCTATTTTATCAAAAAGTAAAATTCGCTGTTTGCTATACAATGGACAGCTAACAATAAAATGCTCTTCATCTTCAACTTCATTTGAAGCATTTGATAAACAATATCGACATAATCTGCGGGATCTCTCAATGTATTAAGTTTGGCTATATCTATCCTTTGTATTCGTAAATCATGAGCACTTATTCTCATTTTACATATCACCCTTATATGAAAATCTTAAATAATAAGTAAGGCTCATGTGTAAAATCCTTCTATAAGTTAAAATAATTTTCCAATTTACTGTGGCCCTGTGATAGGATTTCCAGTCTTTTATTAATCCAGAACAATTTAAAACTGTCACAAAGTTTACATTTTACCAACTTGACAAGTTTGGTTAAATTTGCATTCAGACTGTATATGTTAAGTGATTCTAGTATATATATAGAATAGATGAATACCAGCAATTAATATTTTTATTATCTAATAACTTATTACAAACATATGCATCATACAGTAACCCATCTTCCATTTTATCAAGCCTGTGTGCATATTTTATCATAGATAAAATTATATACTTGATATTTGATATGCAGTTGTATCTTTGGGGTACATACAAAAATATACTTATTTCACTCCCAACTGGTGGCCCTGGCAACTTAGTCACGCATGAATGATCACTTTAAGTTTTTAGCAAGCAGTTTGTTCAGCCTAAACCAGTAGTCTTAGGTACTTGATATTTGACATGCAGTTGTGTCTTGTGGAGTACATACCAATTTTATGCCCAGATGGTGGCCCTGGACTGTTAGTCATGCATGAACGATCACTTTAAGTTTTTAGCATGCAGTTTGTACAGCCTATACCAGTAGTCCTGGCCACTTGATATTTGACATGCAGTTGCATCTTGAGGAGTGCATACCAATATCATGCCCAGATTGGGCTCTAGGCCCTCAGTCTTGCATGAGTGATCACATCATTTTTTAAGGAGGTTGTGAACACAGATGAAGAATTATATTTTATTTTTATGACTGCTGCAGTTAATGTGCAAATTTAGGCGATGCAAGGGCCGGGCAATACATATCCTGTGCCCACAGTTTTATTTTAGGGAAAATCAGTGGTTTGCATTTATTTGCAAATTTATGAAATAATATGCAAATATAGCAACTGATTCTAAAGATATTTATTGTTGTGTCGCCTCCACACGTAGTGTGTGGCGACATATAGGGATCACTTTAGTTGTCTTGTGGCGTTGTCGTTGGCGTTGTCCGTCCCACTTTTTTTCGTAACACTTTTCTCAGCAACTACATATCACAGCCACTTGAAATTTTGTATGTGATTTTATTATGAGGTTCTATATTGCACTTATCAAATTCAGGTCTGTCAGACATCTACTTCCTGTTTATGGACTTGGAATATTTTCAACAAGTACTGTCAATGGTAAAAATTTTCATAACACTTTTCTCAGTAACTACTTATCACAGCCACTTGAAATTTTGTATATGACTTGAGTATGGGGTTCTATAATGCGCTTATCAAATTCAGGTCTGTCAGACATTTACTTCCTGTTTACAGAATTGAAATATTTTCAAAATGTACATGTAGTGTCAATGGTAAAAATTTTCGTAAAACTTTTCTCAGCAACTATAAATCACAGCCACTTGAAATTTTGGCCAAGATCAGGTGGCCAGGTGGCATTTGAATCATGTTATATATTTAAATATCTTTATTGTTATATGCTACCGGCATAATGTATGACCCATTTCGAAGAGGAGAACCCCAGTTTTCTGGTGATATATAACATTGCATACTTTGCATGATTCAATACAACCTAATTTTTCTGTTGAAGGTGAAAAAAATGCATAAATTTGCACTTTTTGATGTTGCAAGATTTTTTTTCACATTTTGAACTTTCTAAAAATAAACATTTTGCAATTCAGGCATTAAGGTTTACTGCCCTCAAGTGTGGAGTAGATTCTGATCTATAAGGTGTTTTTTACGGAATTAAAATATCTCAATTTCTCATGAAATTACACCAAAACATTTCTATGTACATGTTCGTTATACAAACACAGATAATTGTTAGTCTACATTGAGTGAAATTATCTCTAATGTTACATATAGTGAATGCTTTATAAGGCTTTTTTACCTTCAAAGTACTATAAAAGTATTGTAAAAGCTGCATCACATCTTACAAAAACTTAAATGATATATTTGATATGTATTTTACAGATTGGGTGTTTTATGTACAGTCCTTAGCCCCTTTTTCAAACATGGCTGTGCTTAATATAATAATGAAAAGCTGATTTTCTTTTTTTTCATAATTTTGAGACTATCAAGTGGAATAAATATTAGAGGGCAAGATTCTACAGTGAGACTGAAAAGAAATATGACAGAAAATAATTTGTCCGTAGCCCTGTACAGCCCGTAGCCCCATTTTTAAAACAACATTATTTGTCATAAATAGCAATGATATTATAATGCAAGCCATTTCTCATATAGTAAGCGGTAAATGCAAGATATTAAACCCCAGAAATCTTTAGATTTTTGTAATATTTCTGGTTTTTGGCCAATCAATGTGAATTTTGTAATATTTTGGTATCATGTATAAATATTGATAAATCATTCTCTGTATGAAAAGAACTACAGTAAAATGAGTTTTTTCTTTAGGATATTCTTGTTTCTTCATAGTAATTTGCATTTATTCTTTATATCAATAAGTAAGTTGTCTGAAATGGCCAGAGAAAAATAGGGCTACGGACTGTACAAATAATTAGAGACAGAAAAATTCACTCAAACACTTAATGTTCATAAATATTGAACAGATAACAAAATTAAGCAAAGATTATGAGTTTTTAAAAACTTGCATTGTAATATTATGCCTTTAGCAGCTTGATTTTTTGTTTGAGGAGTGTTTTTGCAATGTAGCTGATGATAAAATTTCTTTTTTAACTTTTGGCCTAAAATTCTATCATGAAGTACTTTTGGTCCATAATCTATGTTTAAAATGATTTATATTATATTTGTAATTATTGTACTTTTTTCCCCAACAATATGAGACCAATTAATCAATTTTGAAGAAATACTTAAATTTGTACAGTCTGTAGCCCATTAAAAAATTGAGCTGAAAATATGATTACTTCAAAAGTTTTCCATCTATTCACACCAAATTTTGAATATAACTACTCTAATATAGCATCTTCTGATCCATAGATACATTGAGAAGATCTGTCCAACATGAATGCTGTAAATTTAAGTAAAATAGTCTGTTACATTGCGAAAAATATCAAATATTCTACAAAGTCTGCAGTTATAATATATTACTTTTGTCGTTCATCCAACATGTAAATTATTTTTCATTTTAAATTGTTTGAAGACTTAATAATTAAATTTTGACCTTTTTGACCAATTAAACTTGTTAAACTTGCATGTTATGCCATGTTATGTACAGTCCGTAGCCCACCTTGGGTACTATCATAAATATGCTATAACTTTTTAAATACTTGACAGAAATTCATGATTTTTTCAGAGATGATGGTCAACAGGTGTAGTATCACACTAAAATGTTTCGATCATGATTCATGAAGTTTCATTTTTTCATTATTCTGCAACACAGTTGGCCACCTGATCTTGACCAAGCCGTTCTGCAAAAAAAATCTTGTCTTAGTATAAAAACTGAGAAATATTAATTATTTTTGTTTATGTTAACCTGCAGATGAGTTGTATATACTTATGGATAATGGTAATCGTGATTTGGATGACAATGAAGTTAAAGCAGAAGACAATACAACGCAACCTATATCTGACAAAATACCCAAAGATACCGAATTCACTGGTGACAGAATAGGTAAATATAGATTACACCACAAGATCTGTTCATTTTATCTACTGACGACTAGAGATAGATAAATTTATAAAATTTTAAGTACGAGGCATGCTTATAGGCAGTGTTGCCATAGATGACAATAAAGCATGGGTAGAATTTGCTTGATTTTCCAATGCTAACAGGTATAAAAAGATGACATTCATCACTATAGGCATTTGGAATCATATTCTAATATGAGAACAAAAGAAACCATGACGACTAAACATATGAAAATCTCCAATAACATAATGAGTGACGTCACAACAGTCTGTTTACGCTGAAATAGACGACAACATAATGTGTTC
>MJUU01027888.1:3734-38677 GCA_002080025.1 Modiolus philippinarum
AGATGCATGCACATGCAAGGTTAGATGATCCTACCATGTACAGTGACTGAGATCTGAACTCGGACGTAAACTTGAATGTAAGTCACTCAAGCGGAAAATATAGGTCAAAGTGACCTAATTTTGCCTGGATGCTGACCTACCATCAGAGATGCGTGCATATGCACAGTTAGATTATTGTACTATGTATAGTAACTAAGATATGAACTAAAATGTAAATTTGAATGTAAGCCACTCAAGCGGAAAATATAGGTCAGAGAGACCCAATTTTCTTGGAGGCTGTGAGTTAACCCAAGATGCACCTGCATGCAAAGTTTGATGACCCTACACTGCATAGTTACTAAGATATATACCCAAATGCGGACGAGGACGAAGACGTGGATGAGGACGTCGGGGTACTCGAATAGTCCCCCTCAACTTCGTTGAGGCGAACTAAAAAGGGAAAAGGGATGAAAAACATGTAAAGAATTATGTTTTCGTAAGAAATTTGGAAATTTGCAGAATGGTAGAAAAATATATATTTGTATTGTATCTTTTTTATATTTTTCAATCAGAGTCCAACTTCCCCTATAATTAGTATAAAAATGCAAAATCAGACAAAACTGTCAGAGAAGTTTGAATTTTATAGAAATAATAGTTCAGTGTGTGTGCATCAATTTCATGATTCAAATCAAGTTACAAGGCCCTTTTCTTCAATTTCATAGACAGAAATAGCATTTTGCATAGTATGCATTTTTTAGTTTGCATTTACATGCTCAAAATGCATACCGTGTAAATTTACACATGTGCAAATTATACATTTACACTTGCCCCTGACATCATGTAAATTTACACCCTTTGTTAAGTTTACACACATATGCAGTTGGGTTTACATGCGGTAATGGCACACCAATGCAAATTTGCATACCTACGTAAAAATACACAAGTGTGTAAAATTACATGTAAATGGGGTTTAAGATAAAATATAAATTCCAAAATGAAAATACCCAACTTGGCAAAAAAATATCAGACACATTTGCTAGCATCTTAAAAGAGCAAAGACATTCTGATAAATTCAATAGCTACGTGCATCAACCATTCAGAATGAAGCATACTTATATACTGAACATGAGCAGAAACACACCACTTGTTTCATGGCTTCCACTTTCCGATAAATTTAAACTTTATTGATTCCTCATGTATTTTTATAAAATTCCGATCAGTGCAAACAAACAAGCAGATTTTTGTCAAAACAACTTTCAAAATGAAGTGACACCAACAATTTGTATGGAAAATGACCGTAGGAAAAAGTCACAGATTTGCTTTCTGTATAATGGTTTTGTAAAGTTGTAGAGTTACCCAAACAGTTATTCCTGTCCATGTTTTAAAGTCAGGAGCAACAAGGGTTAAATTTTTCATTGTTTTAAGTCATTTTTGTAATTTTGGGTAAAAGATTGTTTTTTGAGAAATTGAAATTGGGAATTCAAATATATTCTATTATTTCAGAATTTTGTTAAAATATTTACAGAAATATTGTGTAAAAACATTTTCAAAATGTTCTGACAAGTATCTGAAGAGATATTTCCATTTGAATTTAGGTACAAAGAAATGCACGTTAGTGGTGAGTTTCTTTTGATGTTCAGTATATATTATAAAGTGTAATTAGAGTAGAAATTCTTACCTTCTTTATGTAAAGCATTAACAGCCAATAACATAGATTCCCAATAATATTTGATTAAATGATTCGACAGTTTGCCATCTTCTTTTATTGTATCTTTCAGTAATTTGGCAAAGTCATGATTACCATATTCCATCACTATAAATAATTTATTTTCTTCTGGTCTGTATTCACTGAAAAAAAAAATGTTGCAGTTAAACTTTGATGGCTCAAACTGCAATAGGGCCTGTAAGTCTCTTACAATTTTGGAACTTCCAGGACCAAAATTTGTACCCGGAAGTTACATTTTAAACAAAGATAAATGACGTTTCAAAAAAAGTTTGAACGTCACAATCCTCTGACGTCATATTTTGGCAAGAAACGTTTTTGAATTGTCTGTTTATCGTGGATTCTCGGGAGTCACATGACGAGACTTACAGACCCTATAACTCAAACACCATGGATGTCTAGAACCCTTTTCTGGATCCTTTTTTTCAGATTTAAACATAGTTTGACCTCGATAGCTATAACACTCCACTAACTCCAACAATTTTTATTGGTCTTTTGGGTGTTCAAGTCAAGTTCGGTTTTATCTCCAGATTAGGGCTATTCAGTTCAAACACATCAATCAACAGATTTTACACAAAACGCACAGGGAAGTTTGATACTGACGGCTCACTTGTAATGACCCAAACTTTGCAAGCCCGTCAAATGATGTTATACCCAGCATTTGACATGAATTGAAAATATGAGGAAATTTCTTATGCACTTGCAAACTTGGCAAAAACTTGGTTAATGCAGCATACTCAATATTTGATTAATCAATATACAAATTTTTATTGATTGTTAATTATTAGCTGAACAACCAAACACATGTATGCTCTCTATATTTTTCAGTTATGGTGTACTTGTGCGTGAGAGAATTTCTCATATGGATATACTATTGATACTTTGAAATTTTGGCAATTATTTTTGTAATTTTCGAAATGTAATCCAGACCACCTGTTTTAAGTGCCCACATCTCACTATTTTATAACGCCAAGTTTTCTTACATTCGACTTGATGAGTGCCCTGTGTTTGTCTATATGTTGTAGTTGTCCACTAGCTTAAGACACTAGTGCTTTTGTCGGGCAAAGGATGACAGTGATTGTAAGAGCACTTTGCCAGTTTTATTGATGTTTGTTGACAATCCCGCACCCATGACCAAGAAAGACATGGATGTAGTGTTGCTCGACAATTAGCAAAGAATTCCGCTTAAACCGGTGCTAGGGGCCGTCTTGAACTTACTATGAGGTATGAGCAAAGCTCATTGTTGAAGGCCTCATGGTGACTTCAAGATGAAGAACAACAATAAAAGCGTTGTTCCTTTGCTTGTTTTTTACCACGTATTTGTAGAGACTTTGTCTCATGTGCATTTACTCCATATCCTTTTATTCAACATGTATATAGTATTTTGGTTTTTGGCTTGTTGGCTAACTTTCACTTGATAGAAAAAGATTAAGATTTTTATCGAACAGCTAACATTACAGTATCTTAATGGATATACAGTTGAACTTCGATAGCTCGAACTGTAATAACTCAAACATGGATGTCTCAAACCCTTTTTCTAGTCCCTTTGTTCAAGTTTAAACTTCGTTTGACCTCCATACCTCAAACATCCCTCTAACTGGAACTGTTTTTACAAGTCCCTTGCGTGTTCGAGCCATTCAATTTCGAGCTAGAAGGGTGTTTTAGCTATCAAAGTCAAACTACATGAATGTTAAAACTTGAACAAAGGGACAAGAAAAAGGGTTTGAAACATTCATGGTGTTTAAACAATTGCAGTTTAATAGCTTCTCACATGAGTGCAGATCAAAGATCGAGGTATCTTTCATTAATGTAAGAAATTCTGTCTTCTCTCGAGTGGATATTTGATTTTGATAGAATGTAAGTAGCTATTTCTTCTGTAAAATACAACAAGAAACAATTTGAAAGCTGTACTGTGCGAGTAATGTGGTTGCCATTTGAGTGTACCTTACATTGTGATGTCGGGAGTTTTATGATGTTTAGTCATGGTTACAATTATTGTATCATAAAAATGAACACTCATGGTTGGTCATTTACCCATGGGAGACGAGGTCGCATGCATCGATCTCACATGGGTCGTCTCACACTGTAATAATTTACGGAAGAATGATTCATCCAAGTTCAGTTGTTCTCACAAGAATATTATAATTAAGAAATAATTCATGGCAGGTATATGGTTATTGGCAATTTAACCATGGGCTGGGCCTTTATATTCGAATTTAACCCTGAGCATTAGCGAAGGGTTAAATTTAGGAATATAAAGGCTCAGCCCATGGTTAAATGACAATAACCATATACTTTCCATGAATTATTTCGATTCTAATATGACAGAAAACGGAATTTTCCGTTCTGAGGCGACCTTAGAGAAGACGGATTTCCCGTTTACATTGCTGTCTGTGTCTATGACGTCACAATACACAATCTGACGTTATCAAACAGATGCAAGTTCAAAATCCAAATTGAGAGCAAAATAATACACATTAACGTGTCTGAATGGCATAATTAAGTTATAAAATAGGCTTAACATTTATTTTCTTCACAAACTAAGACAAACAAAATAAAAAACATGGTTGTTTTGTTTCCATTTTACTCTTATTCCAACACATTTGCGCATGTCCGAAGTATACGGTTATCGAGTATTATACTGGTTGACGATTAAATAGAGCCATGTTAGAATTTTCTTTGTTATGGGATATAGTACTTACTAATCGTATAATTTGATGACTTTTGGACAGTACTGGAGCTGTAACAGTAACTTAATCTCATTTTTGTAACCATTTACAATTTCTTCATTAGTATCTGTTAAGTTGACTACTTTGATTGCTTTTGATGGAGGCTTAGAATCGTGTACATGGTATACCTAAAACAAGCACAGTAATATACAGTGAATTTTCTCTTAATAAGTCTTTAACAAATACCCCTCTACACTCTGGTCACCATATCCTAAGGATGTAAAGGTCTGTTTATTTATCAAACAATACATATTACAATATTATATTAGCATTATGAGACATGGCACAATATATTATTTGCCATTGCTGACATCATTTCATCTTAATACAATGTAGGAGCCACCATTATAAATGATTTAACTTACAAGCAATGTGGAAAACACGATAAATTCAAACATTTATAAATTCATTGATTTATTCTAAAAACATAATATTCATGAAATAATGATAATTTTCAGTGAGTGACTCAAAAACTCCTTAACTAACAAATGCAAGGAGCATGGCTTAGTTATAAGAGTTTTTGGGTCACACGATGAATATTTCGATAATCATAATTAAGGATTAGCTATGCTTTATATTATATACAATCTACCAAGTCTGTTTCTGTATTTTATGAAATTTTTATTTCTTTGTCTATTGTTTCTTCAGTGCAAGTCTCAAATACATGTATACCCAACCCATCAAATTTTGATTTAAAGTGCCTTCCGATCAATGCTTTGTAAATCACCACTATCTGGTAAAACTTTGTAAATCACCACTATTTGGTAAAACTACATAAATCACCACTATCTGGGAAAACTACTTATATCACCACTATCTAGGAAAACTATGTATATCACTACTATCTGGGAAAACTTTGTAAATCTCCACTATCTGGGAAAACTACGTAAATCACCACTATCTGGGAAAAACTACATAAATCACCACATCTATATAATAATTTCTTTTATTCCTACAATGGTGAATTTATCACCAAAAAGACCCCAAATAATACTTCTTGTATTTTAACATGAAGAAAAATAGGAGCCATATCATTCAAATCATAGGTGGCCTTTATAATATTGTGAACTGAACTGAACTGAACTGTCAATATTGCAATTTTCGGTACATTTGGCGAATGGTTTCCCTATTAGTATACTGATAAACCCTAAAACCTGTCTTCTTGAATTTCGTTAATTCTGTCAGTTTGACTGTAAAATCTTTGGTTGTGCTGGCAAAATATATAGAAATTTTTGCAGGAAATAGATATTTGCAAGGACTGAAAAATTAATGATGATTTCAAAGACTCTTAAACCAGCAGACCCCCCTATCCTGACCAAATTTTTGGTCCTTTTGACAGCAAGTTTGAAGAAGTTTCACTGTATTATCATTATCATTAAAAATATTAATACTGTACAGCAAAAAATTAAAAAAAAACAAACAAAACAAAACAAAAAAAAACAAAAACAAAAAAACATCATACTTATATAGAAATATAGAAAAACAAACTGCACAACACATGCTATTTTCAAAATTTTGAGAAGATTATTTATTTTGTACAGCTGAACTTCTGTAACTTTACATAGGATAGAGGACTTTCAAGATTCAAATATTTTTTGTCCTACTCATAATTTCATAAAGCTTATTTATACCATAAATGCAACAATGACACAAATTTTAGTACAATAAAAGAACTTTCTCAGTGATAAATGAAAACCCAATACAAATGTACAGTCAATAACTATTTTTCATAATTCATCCTATTCAAACTAGAAATACTGTGAGCAAAGCTCACTATTATATACCCCCTGCTCCCCCATTTGATTCAAGAGGTAAAAAATCAACAACAAAAGAAAAAAATCAAGACAAAGCATTTTTTTAAATAACTGGTGCACAATGGCAATATGCATTGAACATTCTGTGAATGTTTCATTGAATTTCACAAAGTGGTCTAGGAGGAGTTGTCGCTACAAAGTGTGTACCCCTGTGGCGGACGAATCAATGAACGGACAGACTGACTGACACCATGATCACTATATACCACCCACTAAAGCAGGGGGTATAATAAGAACCGTTATCTAATTAAGTAAAATCCATACCTTACTTGATCCTCCCCGTCCGATCATTTCCAAGATCATATATACCACATTGTTAACTGTAATGGTCTCTACGTCTTGCATCATCTACAAATAATACAAAAGTTACACTTAATACATTACTAAGCAATGTATTCACTTTGGTATTTAACTATTTATTTCAGTTGGGCCTCTGATGGTGGACTGTTTGTCCTTGAGATTATATACAAACCCATTAGTCAGTACTTTGGTGCCGGTCCGAAACTTTTTTTTTATTATTTAGAAAATTGAAATATATGAATTTTTGAACTTTATTAAGGGGATACAATACAGTACCAAGGGCAAATAATAACGTCGCCGCATGTGGCATGTTGTTTTCACGACGTCACGATAGACTCACGAAATAAAGCACGACGTCAAAAATACCAGACTACGCGAATTGCGGACAGAAACATGTACAATAAATCTATGATAAAATCGATGTGGTTGTGAATTGCTCATAAGGCAATCAGGGAAATGGTAGCTCCAGATCCTACATACTTGTCAAATTGAAATCTGATAGCAAAGACTTCCTATCGGCATCGTTTGCAATAGAATCCATTTTTCCCAACAACAATTTGATTTCGCTAAAAAAAGATTTACACTTGTTACAAGTAAACAACCGCACAGTAGGAATTATTATTATTTAACATTACTACTGGAATACAAGTCCATAAAAATACTAAGAAATTTCAAGGAGTCATTAAAATCTCTTGACTTTTCCAGTGACTTATTTTTTGTTTTTATTGAATTAGCTTCCTGTGGAATTTCTATAACCTATACGTACATTTATCTCCCATGAAAATGTCGTTAATTAGTTTCTGCAAAATTGTTCTTTTTTATTTATGGAAAAAGTCAAAAGTCATGGCATGTCACAGAGTATGAGTAGCATAAAAAATACCTGAATCCATCATAAAAAAACAAACAAACAAACAAAGAAACAAACAAACAAAAAACAAAAACAAAAAAAATTGAGGCAACTTCACGACGTTCAAGTTTCTGAGCGAAATATTTGTAACGTCATTTCGCGCTAAAACCGGCAATGTTCATTTGTAGCGATAAAAAATGACAGTTTTCTCTCTGTAGCTTCAAAATAAGCACATGGACCCCCATTTTTCAAAACGAATTTCGAAAGAGTGATGTTTTACGGAGATCTCTGCGAATTTTGAAGAAAAAATCAGTTCACAATTTTTTTCTATGTGAAATTTTACCTACTAGAAACGGACGTTTATACAATAAATATTTACATAAATGTCAATTTCGAACCACAAATAATGAAATTTTGTATTAAAATTTTTACTTAACTTCTACAGAATTATCTCACGAAACTGTAGCAAAAATCTGAAGCAATTAGCTTAATTAGTTTTAAAGTTATGACATTTTAAAAATTACTGTAAAAATCCATTTTTTACGTAACATTTTGGAAAATGGGCGATTTTGAATCTCAATTATCTCGAAAATGAAATCATGAAGGTATACTTTTCTTTGCAGATTTGGAAAATGCATGTTCAAATTGACTTTATTTCAAAATTTCACGAAAAAATCAGTTCATGATCTTTACTGTATCGTATCCCCTTAAACTATGAAAAAACTTCCTCAGGCAAAGCTCTTTCTTCAGCTTATTTTTACTTTCCCTATTAGATTCAATTGGTTATTTGTTCTCTGTGAGTTTTAATATATCTTTTGGTCAGTGGATTTCCAAATGTTTTGATTTGATCTGCACTGAAGAGACACAAGTTGTTCAACTGTCCAAAAATTAACAGTAATTTCAGTACTTAGCTATTTAACATAATGTATTGCAAATTTTACTATTCAAACCAATACAACAGTTTAAATTTCACTACCATGATCCAAGGTCAGACATATAAAAAATTTGTCCAGACACACTTGGGTCGTATTGAAAGCTTAATTTGGTACCCCTACCCATTTAACATCTTTTCCAGAGGCAAAAAAAAAAACTTGTTGCCCCTGTTGTCCCTTCCCATCTAACTTCTTTCTTTTTATAAAATTACATGTCACTGTATGATCTATTGAGTTATTTTTTCATCAGTTTCAGGAAAAACATAAAGATAAAAGAGAGATTTGTATCTGTAGAAATGATGGATATAAAAAGACAATTATTTTCTGTCAGTCATTTTTGATGAACAATGGAAAGCTGTCATATTTCCAGATAATTTAACTTTCCCTCTTACACTAGGAATAGCTGGTATCACAGGTTGTTGATTATTTTTTTACACTAAGATATACTTACACTAGGGGTAGCTGGTATCACAGGTTGTTGATTATTTACACTGGATGTACTTACACTAGGGGTAGCTGGTATCACAGGTTGTTGATTATTTACACTGGGAGTGGCACAAACAGGAAGACTGGAAACAGAACTTGATCTGTAAAGATATGAGAGACTGAAAATGAAAAAATGAACTTCAGACATTTACTAAAACAGAAATGCCTCTACTTGGTGGAGTTTGTTTTTGACTCTCGGCATAATGTGATTTACTCACTCATTTTTGTTGGAATAAAATTGAGGTGATTTCAGTTTTAGAATTTGCCGTATCAGAAACTGAGGAACTATGGGTAACATAATTGTTTTTGAAATTTTGGTGTACAGACAATGGGTTTTATGACTTGACATTATTTAATGCTTTTAGCCAGTCAAAGAATTTTGGCATACACTTTTGAAAATATTACCCAAGATACCTTTATTTCTGAAACAGCAGATTATTTCATGGAGATAAATTTTAGTTGAATTCAAAAGAGTTGAAGGTGTTTGTTTTAACAAAATCAAATTACAGGGGATTTAATTTCTTTCATTGCCATTACCAAGGAAATAAAGATAATGTAATCCTCCATAAATACTTCTGCTTATGCAGCATACTTTTTCCACGACTTTTATATGTCAGTGTTTGCTAAAGCCACATTAAATTGTACAGATATACATAAATGTATGTATCAACAATAGCCCATTTATTTCTGTGTTTTATTCTTTCAGTACAATGTATTGCAATTTGTAGTTATAAATCTAGGTTTTATCCATTTCTGCAAGTAACAATATTATGTGTAAAAGAGCAAATAGATGTCAATGGAACTTTATGTTTTCTGACCAAGTTGGAAACATGTGCAGTTGAAATTTGATGTCAAGATTCAGGGCTCACTACACTTCAAAAGAACAGGGAGACTTGTAGACTCCCTCTGAAAGGATAGGCAATTTCCATTGAATTTTTAATAAATATATACTACAAAGTCAACTTAATCAGACACAATAATCACAGGTTGGTGAGCATTGGGCTTGAACAAAATCTTTTTGTAGTCCCTTTGAAATATTAATTTGATTTTTGGTCTTTTTTTTTTGGTTTTCTTCAAAATTTGCAGTATTTTCCTCACTAATTGAGGAAAAATTAAACTCGTCCCATCCTTGATTTTCAAATGTTACATGTAAGTAATTTTTCATGATGGCCTACTATAAACAAACATACATTTTCATGCCCGTACAATACTTACTGATTTTTACTGGGCGTAGGTTCTACAGTTTTATTTGGTGTAGGACCTAATGGCACTTTAGGATAAGACAAAGAATTAGATGCCGTTGAATTCCCCGATATCTGCACACTTGAAGCACGGTTCTCAGGCAAAGTGTCTATAATAATTTCTGGCTTGGCTGGTTTTAGCAATGATATTTCATCGTGTTTAGTAATGTCTCTAAGATTGGAATGGTGTACTGGCGGAATATTTGAAATGTCACAGATCTGATTTGTGTCCGGATGATGTTTTTCCGATTCGAGTGCTATCGATGATTCCATCATTGACTGATAACCACTACTTTGTGAAACTGAGACAGATGCAAATGTTGCTGAAAAATTAAATGAACAAGATATTAGATTCTTTAAGTGCTAAAGATTATTATGTGCATGTATGTAATTATGTATTTCATTGGAATTGTAAAGATACAATTGAACAACCAAGAGTTACTTTTATAGTGCTATCGATGATTCCATCATTGACTGATAACCACTACTTTGTGAAACTGAGACAGATGCAAATGTTGCTGAAAAATTAAGTGAACAAGATATTAGATTCTTTAACCCTTTCAACACCGTAGACCACTTTAGTGGTCTGACAAGTTTACTACCATTCAACACCACAGACCGCTTTTCCGGTCTGAGAATGTTTACAAACATTCATTGACTTGTCAATGACCTAGGAAGTGTTGTTTGCGCATATGTCGGCGCATTGAATCTTGGGAAGATTCTACTTTCACTTTCCAACCTTTTTGGAGGGAATCGAGGCCAAAACGATCAAATTACAAGCAATTAAAGACAATGGAAAATTTTTCGAGGGAATGGCAATAAGTCAAAGGAGTCAGAGCTTTCTGGGGATTAAAATTTTGATGTTTTTTGTCAACTAAACACTGTTTATGCACGGGGAAATAAACAGAATGACTATTTTTGTCAATTTTGCGATGTGGTCAGTCAAAATTGATGACCAATCGGACTTTGATGGATTTTGATCCAAGGACGCGTATGAAGGGTCTAAATACCATGAATTACAGCTGAAAATGAGCGGAATATTGTCAAATTTAATGAGAGAATACGGCCAAGAAGGGCACGAGGCTTCTGACTCCTTCCAGTCGTTTTTTCCCTGACAAAACGTTCATCAATACCGAGACCGGCGATAGAAAAAGGGGGGATGACACAGACATCCACAAAGGCGTATGGATAAAGGTTTCTGTGGCATTATTTTTAACATGGATTTGTTTGGATTAAATAAATCTTTCACTTGATTGTTAGATTTAATTTTTTGAAAATTATTTACTGCATGTTTTTGACCATAAAAATCAAACTTACCTGGATTTTACCTGTAATTTTATCTTTATTGAAAAATATTTTCTTAAAACATATATTTTTTATTTTTTTTTTTTATATCATCTTTTAGTTTATTTTATCCCCTTTAATTTGATATATAATTCATAGTGATACATAATGTATTTATATTTTTAATTATTTTTCTTAATGAGGTAAAATCTGCTGCTGTTCACGAAAGTTACTGTGGTGTATTGGGGTTATCTAGTGAAATTTTACTTGGTGTTGAAAGAGTTAAGTACTAAAGATTATTATGTGCATGTATGTAATTATGTATTTCATTGGAATTGTAAAGATACAATTGAACAACCAAGAGTTACTTTTATACATGTATCAGTTCATTATAAGCTGAATTTTTGCTTCATACATGTTTTTCAAAATTTGGTAAAGAGTACTTCTTTGTGACTATTTTTGGATTATGACTTTCCATATTATTTGATTATCTAATGCTGCTGAGAGGTTACTCATTGAAACATGTATACCATAAAACAATATCATACAATTATGGCCCGCTGTTAAGGGAAACATCCAGATTTGTCAACCAGAGGAGGGAAACCACCCCTCAAAGGGTTGACAAATCTAGATGTTTCAAGTCAACAGAGGGCCATAATTGTTTTATTATATTTTAAACAGTTTCATTAATTCCAAATCAAGGGGTCGTGTAATGGTTTTAATCTAACAAAGAATACTGATATAATCTGAAGGTGCTTTTTTTATTCTACAGGGTTGTTTCTCTCCTTGACATCATATCCGGGTTAATCAGCGGGAAACAACAGAGTTGTTCCCGCAGTTATGTCATATTAAAGTTGTTTGCTAAAACATTGGAGTTATTTTGAAGTCACATGATTGCTTTCATCCAATTAAATCTTCTCTTACTTATTAAAATATACAATGTAATAAAAACTGGGTTTTTTTTTTGTGGAACTTGGGTATTTTTCTATTTTGAAACCACTAGGTCGATGCCACTGTTGGTGCACCAAAAGTCACAGAGGGTATTCATCAGCCAAGTAGTTAGACTTGTCTGACGTGAAAAGTTTATCTTGTATTTTTTTTTTTTTTTAGAAATTTGCTGTTGTTATCATAATTCTAACCCATTAAAAATACTGAGGCTTCATTCAGTATATTGTACTCGGTGGATGTCCTTGGTACTGGATGTAGACCTGCTCCTTTTTGGTAATGAATACTTCTTTCTGACTAATTTTGGATTGTAGTTTTCCATATTATCTGATTCTAATGCTGATGATAAGGTTACTCCTTGAAATTTACCATTGATTGTGAAACTTAGGCATTTTTGTATTTTAATAATGACATAAAGGACCCAATTAAGGTTTATATAATATGATTTATATAAACATTATTCATTCTCTTTGTGAAAATATAGAAATTATCTTCACCTGCCATTTGTATAAATTTCATTTGATCTACAATGTCTACAGAGGCTCAAAGTGCCACTTTGATCTAACATATCAATTTTTAAATATTATTTTCTTTGAAAACCTGAAAAGCTGCAATATAACTACTTGCATGAATGCTGGACATCTTCATGTCTAGAAATGCATGTAATTATCAAATAACAAGAGTCTTATACAAGATAAATTCAAACCAGTTATTACAATGGCCATCGACCAGAAGCATAAAATTCAAATACAAAATGTACAACTGATCTTAAACATAAAGTGGCATGCATTGTTTTGTCAAACATACCCTGACTTGTGTCAGACAAACAGTAAGTTAAAATCATACAGCAACAAAAACAAGAATATGTGTCTAACGGACACAATGCCCCGCCTCGCAACTGTTTTGAACAATGCTACATTTCCTGATCAAAAGTGCATGGAGTTGGTTGCATATACATATATTTTTTATTACAATTTTTGTTTAATTTTACCCTAATAGGTATTTAATCAAGTTTGATGATAATAGCATATATATTCTTCATAGAAAAGAAACTTAAACCTATGGACAAAACTTGAATTATCCTCCTTTTTTCATGATCATGAAGCATGACGTTGGTGGCATGGGTAAATATATATTAGGTTTTTTTTTCATTTATACCCTAATGTGTATTTATATAAAGTTTCATGATAATAGAATACAACCTTCACAGAAACAAGAGTGGACCCTAAAAGATGTCTCGCCCGTCCCTGCTTGTCACTAAAACAGTCATGTACTACTCAAGAGCAATCTACAAGCCAAATATTATTACCATACCACTTACAGTTATTAAGAAAATATTCTAATAAAACACTCAATTTTGTTCACTAGACCATGAAAATGAGGTCAAGGACAAAAGCCATATGACAGACTGACATGTACTAACCAAGACCAAGCTATATACCAAATATCATTGACCTATGGCTTGTAATTATTGAGAAACAGACTTAAGCAAAAAAACTTAACCTGGTCGCTGGACCGTGAAATTGAGGTCAAAGTCAAAAGCCATATGGCAGACAGACATGTACTAACCAAGACCAAGCTATATACCAAATATCATTGACCTATGGCTTGTAGTTATCGAGAAACAGACTTAAGCAAAAAAACTTAACCTGGTCACTAGACCATGAAATTGAGGTCAAGGTCAAAAGCCATATGGCAGACGGACATGTACTAATCAAGACCAAGCTATATACCAAATATCATTGACTTCTAGCTTCTAGTTATTGAGAAATGGACTTAAGCAAAAAAACTTAACCTGGTCACTGGACCGCGAAATATAGGTCAAGGTCACATGATTTTGGGTCCGACAGATAGGGTTCGCCGTAAGCTACCTATGGACCAAATATAAAGTTCCTACATCAAAGGCTTCTGTATTAAAACTTGAGTTTACGCCGCCGTCGCCGTCATACTTTGCACGCCTATGTCTCGCTTTCGCGACTTTCGTCGCGGGCGAGACAAAAAAAAACTTCAGCCTAAGGGTAAACCTCAAACTTCCCCCCTTTTTTCCATGATCATTAAAGCATGAAGCTGGTAGCATTGATATATTTTTTATTACAATTTTTGCTTAATTATACCCTAATGTGTATTTATATCAAGTTTCAAGACAACAGCATACATCCTTCATAGAAAAAACTTCAACCTGAGGGTAAACCTCATACCATCCCCCGTTTTTTTGATGACAAGTGAAGCATGAAGTTGGTAGAATGGATAAATTTTTATAATAATTTTTGCTTAATTATACCCTAATGTGTATTTATATAAAGTTTCATGAAAATAGAATACATCCTTCACTGAAAAAAAACTTCAACCTTAGGGTAAACCTCATACTACCCCCCTTTTTTCCATGATCATTGAAGCATGAAGTTGGTAGCATGGATGCAATTTTATTATGATTTTTGTTTAATACCTAATGTGTATCTATATTAAGATTCATGACAATAGCATACATCCTTCACAGAAAAAAACTTCAACCGCAGGGTAAACCTGACTTTGGACGGACGAACGGACAGACAGACCCAAACACTACACATATATGCCCCCCTACTATCGTAGGCGTGGCATAAAAATAACCTTTTGAAAATATCTACTATGGATGGACAGACTTACAACGATTGACAGACACAAAGTGATGGCAATGGATAGCCTTTTAGGCCAGTGAGCTAATAAGATATATTGTCAACATGAGGTGAGCTTACAATTAGCCTGTGGTTCCAACGGTCGGAAACCTGCCATAGTATCTTCTTCTACTTCTTCTGTTTCTCTTGTAAATGGTAGATTGAGTTTCTTAACTCTCTGTGGTAATCCAATATCTTTCCTGTTAAATAGATAAACATTCTCAATGATTCTTGTAACTTTCATTCGTTCCCTTTAGAAGTAATATGGCCGTCTTGAGGACATCATAGATAGATATGAAATGTTGGTTTCATAAATGAGAACGGGCATTTCCTGCTAGATTCACATTAACGGTTTTACCTTGACTTACTGACAGTGTTACGGATGCTGTATACATAGCAGGACATTCTTACCCTTCCGGGGTACCTGAGGCCAAAAATAAAATATTGTTTGTTTCCCCTCCCACGACCGACCCGCTAAAATTGCAGCGACCCAAAAAATTTTATTGACTGTTGCTGTTTAAAAAAAATTTTTTTTTGTCTTTAGTCAAGAAGACTTTGTTATGTAAAACTATATTTGAAGATTTAAGTAATATTTTTTATTTGAATTAAAAATAAAATAATTTTCCTACCTACCTACCCATAACCTGAACAACCCAGTACGGGAGGGGAAACAAAAATATTTTTAATGTTGGCCTGATGTAACTGTTTTCTTAGAGTTCACACTGTAAGTGCTTTAGTTTTGAGTGTTGTATTTGTAGTGTTTGTATGTATTATTTACATGTAGTGTCTTTGATCTTCCGTCTTCTGGTCTTCTTGCTTTTTCTTTGTCTCTGGACTTTGATTTATGCAATCTTGCGCTTTGTTCTTTGGTATTACTTAAGGATGTAGTAAGGTGAGGTTTTTGAAATTCCTAAAAGTCATTCAGATTTCTCAGGTTTTACCCATTATTACTATGTAATATATTTTGCCCCATTACACCCAATTTTAGTCATCAAAGTCTTCAGTAGGTCATTTAAAGTCAGCAGGCAAAATTTCACTAGATTGTAGATTTTTTGCCATGTGAAAGAAATCACTAATATTTCCATGTTATACTAAGGTAAAAGTCCAAGAGAGCTTTTCTAGACATTTTTCCAAATGTGAAATATCTTGAAAGGTCCATAACCTATGGGTATTTTTAGCTGATTTTATTCCTTTACCAATGCTCTTTCAATTTATGGTAGTAATTTAAAATCGTAGATTTATTGAATTTCACTTTACTACATCCTTAAGGGAGTACAAGCCTCAGATTTCAGAAGCATTCTATATCCTCGAGTTTTATCCATTCAAACAGTGCTAAAATTTTTGGCACATGGATCACATTTTCTTGGTCATGAGTCACTTCAAAATACATAAAATAGACTGTGTATAAAATTTTATCAACTTCCAATTATAATTTCATATATTTAAAGGCCTATAAACATCTTATGCAAACTGAAGGAAATTTCTAGAGAGATCTGTTTCCCGCCAAAATTCTGACGTCTTATATCTCAAAAATTCCTACATGGATTTTCAAAATTATTTGCTCAAGTTGTTCCATTAGTAGTGCTCTTCAAAACAAAAGGTCAGAATTTTAATTCTAATTACAAAATTTCTGACCCTCATACTCCCTTAAGTATTCTACTGCCGTTATTACATTATATTGTACCTTTTCCATTGTGATTTCTCCATACTTCTAATTTCTGGTGTACTGTTATAAGTCCTCATCGCTGGTCTACAGGAGTTAGCACGCATTGTAATGTGTTTCTGTTTTTCTGTTTCAAGCATAATAGGTGCAGTTTCCATTTCATCTGGACCACACATTTCTTTCTTCTGACACCTTAAACAAATAATATCTGAATGTTTTTTTATTTTTAAAGTTTATGCTGTTTAACATATAACATCATGATCTAGACTACCTGTAAAAAGACAAGTGTAGGCAATTGTAGAAAATTGAATCATATCTTCATATGCATATGTCTGGCAAATATTTTTGGAATACATAAAACTTGATACCAACAGTTCATTTGCCAACTAAGACAAAGTTCCCTAGTTTGACTTCATGTTTTACATGCTTAGGAAAAGGGAAGAAAGTCTGGACACGACAAACTCTGCGATACCCAGAAAAACTAATCAAATGTAAAAATTATTTCTGCTTGATTTGTACTGTTTCAAAACTTCATCTTTTGTAAACTTTGCCAAAATAATACTAATTTATTTGTGCTTTTTTGTTTTGTCCTAAATCACAAAGGATTTCATATGCCAAGGTGCTTATTTATAATAGATTCTTTGGTAAATCTGAAGACTTGTACGTGTCACATGGTCTTGAATTCTATTTTATTACCTCCCTTTAGGTGAAAATTTTAAAGAAATGATATTTTTTTTCAGAATGAGGCAGTCTGATATGGCTGTATTATCCATATGGACTGTAAACTTCTGGCTATATTACATATGCAAAACACCTCAAACATATCATTGCTAAGTATGTAATAAATAAATTTTACAAACAATTTACATGTATATCAAAGATAATTTAGTGATATTTACCTTGAAGGATCCGTTATATCTAAATTCTGTGTTGAACTTGTGAATTCTTTGGATTCTGAGTTAAACAACGGACTAGGCAGAATTTTTCCATGTGAATCTGAAACAAAACATGAAGTTGCACACGTTGTTGTGCTAGGTATACCCCCACTCGTATTATTTTGCTAAGTCCCGCAAAACAGAAGTTGACATTATAAGGTAACCAAAATGGGAGACGATGCACTCCTCCTATATATTATATGTTATTCGGGAATCTTCACAGGGGATACCAGTTCATATTCCCTATCTGTTTTATATCCCCTGAGCCATCAGGCGAAGGGGATATGGGGCACAGACAGGGAATATGAACCCGTATCCCGTGAAGCCCGAATAACTTTTATATTCTGCTAGAAGTGCTATAATTTTTCTATTAAAAGCTTTTAAAAATTGTAATTTTGCTACCACAGGGATACGGTCTCATATCCCCTGTCAAGGTAACCAATCAAATTGCAGGATTTACCTGGATATTTCACTTCAGCAGAATATAATGTCAAATACCAAATTTGAAATAAATCGGACCAGCAGTAGCTGTGGAAAGTGCGACGAAAATTTTCACTATGTTCAATAAGGGGAAACATAGGTGATCAACGATTACAGAGTTCGCCTCGTTATGGCACTTTGTCACAGTAACAAAATCTTGACTGGATGTTGACATCACATTTGCATGCCTAAGCAAGGTTACATGATCCTACCATGTATAGTGACTGAGATCTGAACTTGCCTGAAAACTTGGACATAAATCACTCATGCGTAAAACATAAGTCAAAGTGACCTACTTTTGCCTGGATGCTGATGTACCATCAGGGATGCATGCCTATGCAAGGTTACATGATCCTACCATGTAAAGTGACTGAGATATGAACTTGTCCAAAAACTTGGATGTAAATCAATCAAGCGGAAAATATAGGTCAAAGTGACCTAATTTTGTCTGGATGCTGATCTACCATCAGAGTTATATGCAAATGCCAGGTTACATGATTGTACCATGTATAGTGACTTATATCTGAACTCGTCCTAAAACTTGAATGTAAATCAATCAAGTATAAAATATAGGTCAAGGTGTCCTAATTTTGCCTGGATGCTGACCAACCATCAGAGATGTATGCATATGCAAGGTTACATGATCCTACCATGTGTAGTGACTGAGATCTGAACTAGTCAGAAAACTTGAATGTAAATCAATCAAGCATAAAATATACGTCAAAGTGTTCTAACTTTGCCTGGATGCTGATTCTTCATCAGAGTTGCATGCATATGCAAGGTTGCATGATCCTACCATGTATAGTGACTGAGATCTGAACTCGGACGTAAACTTAAATGTAAGTCGTTCAAGCGGAAAATATAGGTCAAAGTGACCTAATTTTGCCTGGATGCTGACCTACCATCAGAGATGCATGCATATGCAAGGTTACATGATCCAACCATGTATAGTGACTGAAATCTGAACTCGGACGTAAACTTGAATGTAAGTTGTTCAAGCAGATAATATAGGTCAAAGTGTCCTAATTTTGCCTGGATGCTGACCTACCATCAGAGATGCATGCATATGCAAGGTTACATGATCCTACCATGTATAGTGACTGAGATCTGAAATCGGACATAAACTTGAATGTAAGTCGTTCAAGCAGAAAATATAGGTCAGAGAGACCCAATTTTCTTGGAGGCTGTGAGATAGCCCAAGATGCACCTGCATACAAAGTTTGATGATCCTACCATGCATAGTTGCAGAGATATATGCCCAAATGCGGACGCAGACGTAGACGTAGATGCGGACGCCGGGGGTACTCCTATAGTCCCCCTCAACTTCTTTGAGGCGAACTAAAAATGGCTTAGTCCCGCCAAACAGGAAGTTGATATCATAAGGTGACCAAAATGGGAGACGACGCATTCCCCCTATATATAAAGTCAGTTGGCAGACATCTCAATGTTGTTCAAACCTAGACGCTACTTTCATTTCCAAAAAGCATGATAGGTGAATCAAACAAGGACTATTACAGCCAAGATTGGTTCAAATTAGCAAAGTAGTTTCAGCTTAAACTTTTGAATGATTTTCCAGCAGGATCAAATTCTCTATGTTTGCTGTCTTTGCTGATCTGGGATCTGGCCAGATCCTCAGGAGACCGCCATGTTTGAATCCTCAAGTGACTGCTTTTTCCAATGTTTTGGTTATGTAAATGTCTTTAATAGGATAGAATGTATTTGTATTAGTTTGGTGGTGTTAATGTGATCGATCATAATAAAAAAATCAGTTGATTTTTAACATGAATTAGATTAATCAATTTTCAAGATGAGTTAGATAAATCAAATATAAATTCCAATAATCAGATACCAGTTAATTTTGCATAAAATTTCAAACACTTTTGAACAAGCGTTTATTCTGTGTAATAAATGGGTCGAACTGCAATAACTTGAACATCATGGATTCTTCGAAGCTTTATTGTGGTCCCTTTGTTCAAGTTTAAACATTGTTTGACCTTGATATCTGGAACACCAAATTGTTTTCATCAGTCCCTTGGGTGTTTGAGCTATCAAAGTTCGACTGTATGTCTCATGCATGCAGAATTTTCAGCTGAATTATTGGTTATTATAGGAATAAAAGTCATTTTGGAGGAGTTTATGGATATGTGTAAACGCGGCTGACTCACTCACAAACTAAATAAAGTCCAAGGACTTTATGTAAAGTTTGTGAGTGAAAAGCCGCGTTTACACATCCATAAACTCCTCCAAAATTACTTTTATTTCTTATAATTCCAATTCTTTGAAATTAAAACAATGTTTTTACTGAATTTGACATCAACATGTAATGCACTATTTTCCTCGGAGCGTATTAATGGGCAAGAAACGTTTATCGAGAAAATAACTTTGTTGTTGTTTGTGACGTCGACCAATGAAATTGAACGTTGTAATAGCAATTGGAATTATTAGTACATAAATATTTTCAAAAATTAAGTTATACAAGCACAGCAAACATTATTAAAACCATACTTTATAAAGCTATCTGCCTTTAAGCGGAAACTGAATCGAAAGGATACTACTGATTATTCTGATATGTTTCTCATCCGATTTCCAAACTTAAGCTTGTTAAACCTACTGTATTTTCTATGTTTTGGTGACATTAAAACATTCATTCCTGACTCTAATCTTTTTAAGGCTTCAAGTAGTAATTCTTTAGGTTCTGCTCCAAACAATCTGGCTTTTTCTAGAATTTTCTTTGCTTTGCTTTCATTACCTGCAAAATAAGGTACTGTTTAGAAAATTATAACAAGTGTGGACCCAAATAGATGTCTTGCCCGTCCCTACTTGGTTACCAAATTGATGCGAAAACTCAAACTGCCTAAATCAGTAAACTTAACATGTTCGCTAGACTGTAAAATTAGATTAACTGACAAAAGCAATACAGCAGACTGTCATGTATCACCCAAAACAAAATGCTAAATATCAATGACCTACCACAGCTAGATACTGAAAAACCAAACAAGTTAACTAGACCGTGAAAATGAGGTCAAGGGCAAAAACCAAATAGCAGGCTGTCATCTTCCATCTAAGACAAACCCACATACCAAACATTATTGACCTTACATTAATACATACTAGTAAACTTAACATGATCACTTGACCGTGAAATTGAGGTCACAGACAAAAGCCATATAGCAGACTGTCATATACTACCCAAGACCAACATATATACCAAATATCATTGACCTACCACTTATAATTACCGAGAAAATGACCAAAGTACATAAACTTAACATGTTCATTGGACCGTGAAATTAAGGTCAGAGACAAAAGCCATATGACAGACTGTCATGTACTACCTAAGACCAACCTACATACTATATATCACTGACCTAAAGTTACTGAGAAACTTAACTAAGCACATAAATTTAACATGTTCATTCGACCGTGAAATTGAGGTCACAGACAAAAGCTATATAACAGACTGTCATGTACTTTTCAAGACCAACCTATATACCAAATATCATTGACCTACCACTTATAGTTACTGAGAAAATGACCTAATCACAAAAACTTAATATGCTCACTAGACCATGAAATTGAGGTTAAGGACAAAAGCCATATGACAGACTGTCATGTACTACCTAAGACCAACCTACATACCAAATATCATTGACCTACCACTTATAGTTACTGAGAAACTGAACTAAGCACAAAAACTTAACATGTTCATTGGACCGTGAAATTGAGGTTACAGACAAAAGCCATATAGCAGACTGTCATGTACTACTCAAGACCAACTTATATACCCAATATCATTGACCTACCACTTATAGTTACTGAGAAAGTGACCTAATCACGAAAACTTAACATGAAAGTTTACGCCACCGCCGTCGCCGCCGTCATACTTTGTACGCATATGTCTCGCTTTCCACGCCTTTCGTCGCGGGCAAGACAAAAACACTTTTTCAACAATATTCCATGTGATGCAAAGAAAAAGTAAACAAGATGGGAGCAGTCGGAAACGACAGCTAATCCCCTCGCCTGTAGCAATAAAATTTCCAAACTGACTTAAAGTTTCAAAACATTAATTCTCAAAAGCAGCATCCCTCTCCATGAGGCACCAACTGACCTAAGATGAATGATGTACCACATGCAGTTTCACAGATATGAACCTTAATGCAAACTTTAACCTTACCTTAGTCAGTGAAGCGTAAAATGTAGGTCAGAGTGACCCAATTAACATCTGAAGTAACATCACTCTCCAAGACACATCCACTGACCAAAGATGAATGATGTACCACATGTAGTTTCTCAGATATGAACCTTAACACAAACTTTAACCTTAGTCAGTGAAGCGTAAAATGTAGGTCAGAGTAACCCAATTATCATTTGAAGTAACATCACTCTCCAAGATACATCCACTGACCAAAGATGATTGATGTGCCACATATAGTTTCTCAGATATGAACCTTCACACAAACTTTAACCCGAGTCATTGAAGCGTAAAATGTAGGTCAGAGTGACCCAATTATCATCTGAAGCAGCATCATTCTCCAAGGCGCATCCACTGACCAAAGATGACTGATGTGCCACATGTAGTTTCTCAGATAAGAACCTTAACACAAACTTTAACCTGAGTCATTGAAGCATAAAATGTAGGTCAGAGTGACCCAATTATCATCTGAAGCAGCATCACTCTCCCAGACGCATCCACTGACCAAGGATGATTGATGTGCCACATGTAGTTTCTCAGATATGAACCTTAACACAAACTTTAACCTGAGGTGAGACGAACAGACGGACGGGCGAGATGCTATATTCCCTCCCCAACTCCGTTATGCGAGGGGATAAAAAGAGGTGTGAATCCATCCTTCACATCAAATAAAACACTGGCATCAACTACAGAATATGTTGATATCATTTATTGATATTACATGTAAATTAGGTGAAAATAAGATAATAAATATCTCTTTGAGCAAACAAAGATATGCAAAATTTTCGCCAAAGCAAGGTTTGTATTAGTCTTTATTCACCAATTTCTAGCCAATGTGACAATTATAAAAGACAATGTAAAATATTTAATGAAATAATTTCACTGCCATCACTTACAATGACATATGCATTGATATGCTTTTAAGTCTATTGTAGTCCATATTTAATACTTAATACTAATTATGGTGGATTTCCCGGATGATAAGAAAAAAGAAGGGAAACGGGGAATGTGTCAAAGAGACAACAACCCAAAGGGGAGTAATAATAACTCAAAGCCACCATAAGATCTTCAATGAACGGTGAGAAAACCCCACACCCAACGGCAGGTCGGAGTCGGCCCCTGAACAAAGAGCAATCAAGTCCAGCGAAATAACATCATCCTAGACTCCTATAGACATAAAGTAAACTAACTAGAAAAAGGACAAGACACACAAAGGCTTAATAAATTCCTGACTTAGGACAGGCGCAAACCTGCTGCAGTGGGGTTAAACTAGTTATATTGGATCCAAACCTTCCCCCTACAGCCAATGTGATAAATCAAAAAAACAATCGTAACAACAGTAAAATTCAGTTGGCAACAGGACTGAGTCAATTGTGAAAAATGAAACTGAAAGAACTAAATATATGGACAAAAACATGAAATCACAAGAGACTACTAACAGTTAACTGACATGCCAGCTCTAGACCCATCACCAACTGACAAAGTAAGTTATGTACCCTCAGTTTACAGCTTCCACCAAGATCCCTTCCTGTGAGGAGTTTAGAATAATGATTTCATGTATATACCGGAATACATAACCCGTGTCCATGCAATACAGATTTTAGAAATTTAGAATGTGTTTAGTTAAGTTGCAAAGACCCTATCAAAAAATCAATGTTAATACCAAAGAAGGCCATACGTAATGACTTGACGACAATACCGTAATCATAACCCTTATGAATTAGACGATTTAAAGGTTTTATAAGTTTGTTAGGTGAGTTTAAGTATTTTTTACTCTTATGTAAAACATTACATAATAAGGGATGTGAAATACCAGCCTTGATTAGATGTTTACAGGTTGCATTGTATTTATGAACTAAGTCTTTATATCGATGATAAGATTTAGTAAAGGTTTTAACTAGTTTGTGATAACGAAAACCCTGATGTAATAGTTTTTCAGTTATGAAAAGATTCCGTTCATAAAAATCGCAAACATTATTACATACTCGAGCAAATCAAACAAGTTAAGATATGTAAACACCATATGATGGCACTAATGGAACATCGCCAGAAATGGATAATTAACTATGGGAAAAGAAAAATCATCCCTTTTATCATAAATTTTAGTATCTAATTTACCATTCGTTATATCAAAATTGATGTCTAAGAACGGAATATGATGATTATCAGAATTGGCTTTATTCAAAGTAAGTTCTTTAGGGTAGATGTCCTTATAATACGTATTGAAGTCGTCATTATTGAAAGTTAAAATATCATCCAAATATCGGAAAGTGTTGTTAAACTTTTCAATAATATGCTGTTTTGATGGGTCTTTGCTGATGTTGGTCATAAACTGAGATTCGTAGCAGTACAAAAAGAGGTCCGCTATAAGTGGTGCACAATTGCAGGGTTTGAAATTAGCACTTGCCCACTCGCCATTGGCGAGTAAAATTTATTGTGGGCCCCTAAACATGGTTTCTAAGTCGCCCACGTGGTGAGTAAAAGTTTCAAAGTGCCGTTTTCCATAATCGATGTTAAGACTGTCTTTCATTGTTGATGTTTCCTGCTATATCTGCGTTATTTAATTTGATCACAAAAAAGAAATCATACTTTGTTTATGTTTGTTTGTCACGAGTGCGCATGTTCAGTTTCGGCTGTTCTATTTTTCTTTCGGCTGTTCCATCTAACTTGCTTCTTGGCGAAGTCTAACTTAGGATGACCGGTAGATTGTGTTGACTTCATAAACGTATATAGCTTGATTAATAATCTGCTTAACCCAATGATGATATATATTTTTTCATGTAATATATATTTATAATGTGTTATAAACTTAAAAATCCCAAGAAAACTTATTTCGCATACGTAATTGTAATCTTGGCCATTCCGACTTTGTGTTCGTTGTTTACATTAAAATGTCTCGTCAGACAGAATTTGGGAACTTCTTTAACCAAGTTCCCCTCTTAAAACGGCCAGCGAATGTCAACAGAAAGTCCTATTTTAAAGAATACGAGAATAAAAGAACTAGACTTTTCCTTGGAGAGTGGCAACATGGTCTGCCTTGGTTAAAAGGGCATGATTTGTACTTGGTGCATTGCTCAGAATAATTTATGACAGTAACTTCGAATTTGAGTACAGGTCCAAGTTATTCTTTATATTTGAACATTATTTAAGTATTAACTCCTGCAAGCAATCTCCTCCATACTAGTAGCTCTGTTAGTTCTCAGGTAAACATTTTTTTTAAATAAAGAAATTTTCACCAAAAAAAATCATCCTTTTTGGAAGACAATACTGCTGTCAGGAAAATGCCAGAATGCAGGATTTTGCATCATTTACCCCAGACCCCCCGCCGTATAGCGCCTCCCTTACGCAAGGCAGACAGGTCCACTTGCCCGTACCTGTAAATGTTGGCTCCTACATTTTTGTGGGCCCCTACATTTTTTTAGCTTCAAACCCTGCAATTGGTACCCATAGGAATTCCTATGACCTGGCGATAAATACAGTTACCGAAACGAATGAATATATTGTCAAGTAAAAATTCAAGTGCCGAAATCATATCAAAGCAAGTCCAATTAGTTGAATTCTTTTGTTTTGTATTACTAAAATGTGTTTTAAAGGAATTAGAACATATATATTCACAATCAGATTTTTTGAATGCCCATTGAATAAGACGTATGAATTTTTCCTTTACATGTGTATAAGATTATGTGGTAAGGTAGTATAGAGGGTAGAGAAATCAAAACTTTCAAGGGATTCAAACGGGGCATTATAAGCATTCAATTTATCGAGAACTTCCAATGAATTTTTTACACTCCAAAAATGATTGACACCACTGTTTTCATATACTTTGTTACAGAAATTTATAACCAGGTTTTTAATAGCAGTCAAAGTATTAGTGAGTATAATAGAAACTTTAGTTGTAGAACAGTGACTAGATGACAAAATGAATCTAGATTTATATGGCGTTTTGTGGAGTTTAGGAACCCAGTACATAGTTGGAACTGTTTTACTATCAGGTTTAGCCTGTAAAGATGTGGCTGTTAGAAAATGTATGTTTGTAATTTCACTTTCCGTTAATTGGGTTAATTGAAAAGTATGTGAACTGGAAACACATTTTATTTGCAATTCTTCAATGAACATACCAACATTCCTTTAGTAACACCTATAAAACTCTTTCTTAACTCCTGTCTTTTGTCTGCTAATCAATTACTCAACTTTCTATAGAATTCTATTGTATACCAATTTGTCATCACTGGAGCATCAAGGTAAACCCCTTCAGGCAGTACAAATTGGTATACAATAGAATTCTATAGAAAGTTGAGTAATTGATTAGCAGACAAAAGACAGGAGTTTATAAGGAGTTTTATAGGTGTTACTAGAGGAATATTGGTATGTTCATTGAAGAATTGCAAATATGTTAATCATCTAGGAAATCTGCCATGATACAAATATAAATCAAGATTCTACTACCTTCCTTCAGCTCAAGTTCTGCTGAAGCTATGTGAACAAATGCAAACTTCTTGGTGATGTTACGAGCTTCTGTCAACAGCTGAAGAGCATCGTCCGGTAACTGTTCACTATAATAAAACAGAATAAGATCAAAATAATAATCAAAGTACATTTACATATTTTTTCTGACAGCCCTGATTTTTTTTTGTTTATTTTTTTTCTATTTCAAAATTGATGTAGTTAAACATTTAAGTAAATAAATACACAATAATTATCAAGATTGTAAAAAGAATTTGAAACATACTTAAGGGGGGGTTGGTCAAGTTGGAAAAAATAATTTAATCTTCAAATTCAATTATTATCTCGAGGATAGAATGTCTGAATAAATTACATAACAGAACAAGTTAAAACCCAAGTGGATACTTACAAAATTGAAGAGATATATCCAAATTAAAATGCAATACTACGTCCACGTTGACAAAAATTATCTAGGTCAGTCCATGCATCCTCAAGTGTAGAGTAAACTTGTAAACATGTTCAAAAAATATTCTAGTTTTTCATTCCATCCTGCCCCAGATTTTCTAAGGCCCAAAAAAATTTTTCTTAGAATTTCTATTAACCCATTGTTTCATTTAGGTTCCTTATAATGCCTTTAGGCCCCCTATTTATGACTATAGAAGGGTATTATTTAAGACTCCAGGATGAGAGTATGGACTTATTGAAAATAATATAATATGGGCAAAAAATTTGAGTGTTTTTCGAGTGTGATTTGTGACTAAAATGATATGTCAGGGGGTCCAAGAGGGGGGATGTGCTCGGTAGTCAAGTGTGGGTGGCATACATCCTCACTGGATACCGAGATAGCCAAGCCTATAGCTCAAAAGGGTAATTTTTTGAAAATTGTTGAGTTGCTGGGTGAATGATGCACCACAGATTTTTAAAAAATTTTGAAACCTGACTTTGGATGGCAAAAAATTTCAAACAATGCATTTCTTTGGTCCTTTTGAGGCTTTGTTGTCTCCACGGTAACAAAGAGCCACCTCTTGATAGCATTTTCCTGAAGACACTGGGCCAGTTTGTACCTCCACCAATTTATGAACCTTTTTGGTTGAATTTCAAAGAAACTAAAACATTTCTTTTTTTTAGCTGAATACAGAATGGTTAAAAATTGACCTTTCAGCCAGGTTTCACAAGAGAAAGGATTAAGTTTAAAAGTAACAGTATTTTTCAGTCAAAATGATAAAAAATAAAATTTGTCAGCCCAACCTAAATTCATTGTAAGGCTGGGTGAGAATCTAGGATTTTTTTTTAAGTTGCCATAGAATAGTGGAATTAACTGTTTAAATACTAATGTATGTACTGTATTTGTTTACACAGTCTAAGAATTACACAAAATACATGTATAATACCATCCATTAGTCACTGTGATGCTGATTTTTTTTTCAGATTTACAAAATTTCTAATTATTTGTTTTATTTTCTACCTTTTAACTTCAGCAAAATCAACTAAAAGGTGGGCAAAGGCTTCATTCTGTTTACTTTCCTTTGCATCAATTGCCTGAAAAATACATATTACAATATGGAATTTAAATCAAAATTTTTCTTAATATTGTAAAAAGAAATTTCAAAACTTTCTTGACTAGGAACATTGCATTCAAAATTATAAACAATAGCCAATCTCAACTTCTGTACACAAAGTAAAATTTTGATGGCTTGAATACCCAAAGGATTGATGAGAACAGTCCGAGCTGTAGAGGTGTTCAAGCAATCAAGGTCATACTATGTTTAAACTTAAACAATGGGACAACAAAATGGGTTCCAAACACCTGTTTATCTGATTTTTTTTTTGGGGGGGGGGAGGAGATTTAGGCTTATTGAGGAAATTTTAATACCAAAATCTAGTCATTTGGGAACCTAAATTTAGGAGGTCAATACATGTGTTAGGGATTTAAATTTTAATTGGGAAAGACTCCTTTGATTGAAGTCTGGTGACTGCTAGAAAAATCCATGAAATGGTGTTCAAATTATTGCAGTTTGAGCAATCGAAGTTCAACTTTAACATGTGTAATTTCATCACAACCCACAGTCACCATCTTACATATATTTGCTAATTTTACAAAAGTCTATTTGACTGAATAGCTCAAATGTAGAAAGTGCATCACATTACATGTCTTCTCCTTTTGATCACTACCTAATTAAAAGATCCATTAAACAGTCACGACAGTTGAAGATATCATAACTTGTGTTTTGAAAAGGTCATGACATTGTAAATTATAAAGGAAACATACATTATTGACCAAACATATTGACAGTTTTCATACTAAATATACACATATGTATCAACTAACAAATTTTATATAATCCAATACCATTTATAGCATGTAAAGGAATGAAATCTGTCTTCACGAAATACATTTGAAATTTGGTGGACATTCAATTGGCCAGTCCTTTATGGCTTGTCGGACCAAAAGGAAATCGGACCAAAAGTTTCCACATGTTTTGTGGCCTCTTAAGTTATACCAGAGATTTCCTGAAAATCATAATTTTTTTTTTCAAATTAGGTTTTTTAATACTTATAACTTCCTGTTTGGAATGTTCTTTCGACCGAGTTGAAATCAATTTTACTCAAGATTTTTGATAGACAATGTCTCATTTCAAGTGGTTTAACTCAGAAAAAATGTTGAACTTTCGACCAACACTTCACATTTTTTATCGACCCTTCTGCAAAAATGTTGGTTTTGTCCATTGGACCGACACATTTCGTGAAGACTGTGAAATAAAAATTTACCCTGATTGCCTTTTCATAAAGATCTGACAGGAAGTTGTGAGCCTGGACACGGTCATTGAATGTGACATTTTGTCTCATATAATTTGTATACTCTAGCCAATCTTCTGGTCTGTTTCCACAACTGGTTATCTTGGTCATCCAAGTTCTATAATCTGTAAACAAAATATATTGGTCTTTATCTTGATAAAGAGTTTGAATTAAGAGTTTTTGTCTGCCAATGACAGACAAAAAAAAACAAGACATAATTTTTTATTATTTTATACACAGATCCCATAAAAATATGACACATGTGACTGCCATAACAATATGTTTTTGCAAACTTAGCCATGCATAAAATTTCAGCTCCTTTGTCCATGTGTTTCTTAAGAGGAAGTCTCCAAAATAAAACACAACCCATCAAAACATTAACATCAAGTTAAGGAACAGAGCTGGGTGTATACAAACCATATTTTTTACATTTTCTCATATTTTCTGCATACAAACCTGTAATTTCATTGGTATCTTCTTTCTTCAGCTTTTGAAGTTTAGTTTTCAAACTACTTAATGCCATTTTTTTCTGAAAAATACATGTATATTATAATGATTATGATTTAAACGGAGTACTGGAAAATATTTAGTTTTATCGGATATGCTAACAATAATATACCAGGTCTGGCAAGAAATGTCAAATTATCTGTCTGGTGTCTAGCGCTCTAACACAAAATTATGTTAAACAGTCAGGGGACAGACTGGTGCAAGTCTGAAGAATTTTAAGTTTTGTTTTAGTCTAATTTAGCACTTAGTTTTGTATGCATAGACCTGTTGAAGTCTAAAATCTTTAGACCTGATGAAGTCTAATGTTAATTTCCTGTTGCACAGGTGTTTCAAATTTTATGGTTAATTACTAAATTAGACTTGAATAAGTCTAAAATTTGCAAAATTGACCATTTTAATGAGCCAAGTGTCAATATTTAGAGGCCTAATTAGCAAATGCAAGATCCTATTAATCTTTTTGTTTGTGGCAATCACTTAATGCCACTTCTATGATGTCTGTTAAATACAAAAATCCTAATCTGACCAACATTGAAATGTGCCTTTACAATCTGTGACCCACATCAACAAACTTGAAGGAGTGCAGAAAAGAACAGCCAGCTATAGTTATGTTAGAAACAACCAGAACTACAACAATGCAAAATCAGTGAGGCAAAAAAAAAAAAAAGAGTTGTCAGAAGACAACATAGCTCGCCGGGGATTCCAGTAACCTCAATGCACAATAAATTCGAAAGTAATAGAAAGCTTTCTTCACAAGAAAGTCACATATCAAATATAAACACCCTATCACTAAACAACTTAATTCTAAAAGCAAAGTTAAAGTTTTTAAAAAATTGGCCTCACGGCAAGGTCAAGGTCAAAATGTCTACAAATATGGTACCATTAGAAAGCTCTTATCAAAAGAACATCACATACCAAATATGAACACCCTACCACTAAACAACTTAATTCTAGAAGCAAAGATAAAAGTTTTTAAAAAATTGCCCTCAGGGCAAGGTCAAGGTGAATATGTCTACAAATATGGTACCACAGGAAAGCTCTCACCATAAGGAAGTTACATACAAAATATATACACCCTACCACTAAAGGCCTACCTTCTAGAGGAAATGTTGAAGGTTTTTTACAAATTGCCCTCAGGGCAAGGTCAAGGTCAAAATGTCTACAAATATGGTACCACAATAAAGCACTCATCATAAGGAAGTTACATACCAAATATAAACACCCTACCGCTAAAAGCCTACCTTCTATAGGCAAAGTTAAAGTTTTTTAAAAATTGCCCTCAGGGCAAGGTCAAGGTCAAAATGTCTACAAGTATGGTACCAGAAGAAAGCTCTCATCATAAGGAAGTTACATACCAAATATAAACACCCTACCACTAAAAGCCTACCTTCTAGAGACAAGGTTAAAGTTTTTCAAAAACTGCCCTCAAGGCAAGGTCAAGGTCAAAATGTCTACAAATATGGAACCAGAAGAAAGCTCTCGTCACAAGGAAGTCACATACAGTACAGAAAGAGTGGTACCATGACAAATCACCATGGTAGACATGTCCCACTCTGAGAGTGATACTGAATAACTTTTTATCTTTAAGGGATATCTCAATTATTTTTTCTGCATTTTAAGTGGTATAATACACCACTCTTAATACAAAAGAGAGTAGGAAATGATCTCAAATAGGAAAAAAGATATTTAGATCCACTCTCGGAGTGGGACACGTCTATCACAGTGATTTGTCACGGTACCACTCTTTCTGTACTGTAGCAAATATAAACACGCTACCACTAAAAGCCTACCTTCTAGAGGCAAGGTTAAAGTTTTTCAAAAACTGCCCTCAGGGCAAGGTCAAGGTCAAAATGTCTACAAATATGGTACCAGAAGAAAGCTCTCATCACAAGGAATTCACATACCAAATATCAACATCCTACTTCTTCAGGTCTCAATTCCACTAGCCAGGTTAAAGTTTTGCTGACGCCGACGACGCAGACGCCGGGGGTATGACAATAGCTCTCCGGACATTCGTCCCGGCGAGCTAAAAATATGTGTGTTTACGGTAGTCCGACCGACCCTATTTTTTAGATGCCGACCCTAGAACTTTTAATTGATTCTCATAAAAAAAAGTACGTTGTTATCAACCGACCCTATTTTGATACAGACTTCTGTAAATTGATAAGTTTATCTGCTAACATGCTTCTGCTGGTATGAAAAGTTAATAAAATAGACATTCAAACTTTTTATTTGATTCAAAAGACATTAAAATAAACAAAAATCAAGAAATATGCCAAGTTTCTTCCAAAACACAATGCAAATAGCAGTACTTCCAGTTTGTAGGATTAATTTCGGAACAGACTTGGGAATGACCCGAAATTTTTCCGGATATCGTTGACGATGCCTAAAAAAAAAAAAAATTCCCGACCTACCGACCCTAATTTTTTTCAGCAGACTACAGTAAACACACATATTTTTCTTTTTGGCCTGATCAACATAGCAAGACCTAAGCTACATTGTAGGATCATAACAAGAAAGAACTCAAGACTATGTTTATTCTACAATTAACAATAAAGTGAACATAATTAACCAACAAAAAGAACAAGTACAACCCAAAATGACATCTCATTCGCACAACAAAACTCAAGGCTGTATCAGGACTTTCTCTGACAATCTGCAATTGGAACATCCTCCTCTCTACAATGCTCTAGTACAGGCAGTGAGACTTGAATTCTTGAAGACCAACTCAGCCACCTAATTTATGCTCCTTTGTTTTTAAACACATGTAAAGGAGCACCTGCTTTTAAACAACCATTCTCAGTGCTGTCAAGGGTTTTTGGGTTCCCAGAGTGAAACTTTGTGTTTGCCCTACACAAATTTTACTTGTTTTTATTTAATTTTTGGAGATGCAAAATGGTACATTCTAAGAGCATATTTCAGGTGGTTATAGCCAGTAATTTGAGACCAAATATTGATTTAAAAGGAAAGGAATGAAAATATAAAATTTGCTTTCATATCTGTGGCCTCAGTTAAAATATGTTGAATATAGTAGATATTTATCGAAAATGAATCAGATGTATGAAAGAATATATGGAGCAATCTTGAATCTCTGGATTATCTAATCATGAAAAGATCGTTTTTCTAGTTTCATATTAAAATATTTTTTTTCTCAAAAATTTAAAAAGTGAGACATTGAAAGGGTTGAGCACGAGAGCGTGATTTTGGGTTGCAAATTCAAAGCATGAGACTTGAGAGGACTGCATACCTAAATTATATTGTAATCAACCTATTGATGGCAGACACTATCTGATAAAAGTAGAAGTAGCGTATTATTTTTACTAAAATGTTCTACTTCTATACTAGCTGCGGAACCGAGGCTCTTATGGTCCTTGTGCTGATCATTTTTTGATAGTTGCGGACCATAGCTGTGGAACCGTAGCTCTATAGGCCTTTTATTTTTTTCTGATTTGGCGGAGGTTCACAACTATCAAAAAATCAGCACAAGGACCATAAGAGCTACGGTTCCACAGCTATGGTCAGCCAAATCATAAAAAAATAAAAGGACCTATAGAGCNCGAGATGTTAACCAGTGACCAAATTCTCGTCATGGGTATTAATTAAGTAAGCGATGAGGTGGTGGAAATGAGATACCAGTATAAAGAAGAGTTCTTCAAGGACACCGGACGTACTAATGTTGTCATAGCCGCATATACCACCGCCCAAGCTCGTTTGAAGTTGTATGGTTATTTAGAGAAGTTAAGCACCCGCGCCTTATACGCCGACACAGATTCCATTGTATATACATCTTAACCGGAAGAGTGGAGACCCGAATTAGGAGACTATCTGGGAGATCTTACGAATGAAGTACCTGACAATAAAATTACAGAATTCCTGCAGAAAAACTATGCTTACAAACTCGCCAGACCCGACAAGAATGGAAATACGACCATGTGTAAAGTACAAGGAATCACCCTCAACTTAAGAAACTCTCTAACGATCACCTTCGATACAATGAAAGATCTGATCACCAACAACAAAGACGCCGTGAGAACCGTTACTGACGATTTCAAATTAAAGAGAGACCGGAAGAAGTTACTGACCGTACATCAAAACAAAGACTACAGGATCGTGTTTGACAAGAGAGACGTCATGGATGATCTTAGCACAAGAACTTATGGATTTAAATTGTATAGGCAGCATGAGGATAGCTCACCGACCAATGACTGCTTTATTACGGAGAAAATAAAATATGTACATTTGTAATTAGTGTATTATTTTATTAGTATCAAAGAGGGAATTCATTCAGAGAAACAAAAGAAAAATAACAATGAAGAAGTACATATACAGAGACAAAAAGGTTAGAGTTACATTGGGGGAACCACAACAAAATGAGACAGCCAAACAGGGACAGACAACTCAAACAATAGAAAAGCATGGAAGACCACGAAAATACAATACCACTACAACACAAAACAAAGACGAATACAATATAAGTACAAAAATTTGGTTAAAATGGGTTATGGTATGATAGGGTGGCTAAGTTATGGCCAAAGTGGGGTATGGTAATTAGCTAACTATCTCCCAGCGTCNCACCTCTCTCACACCGCTACACTACCTTTGCAGTGCTCTACGTTGAAGACGCTGGAAGGCGGGGCTAAAGACATTAGACAAAACGGGAGGAATAACTGGGAAGGGGTAGGGCTTTATTGTTAAACCCAACAACAAATACATTTAACGGACAGGTTAAAACATCCTGATCCATGTCTGTATACAGGTAAACGGAATGACAGCTATTACGAACAGAACTAGGTCTAAAAAACTGATAATTGATCATTCAAGGCGATCCATAATTTCGGAGGGAAGTTTGGATAGCTTTTAACATAGACCTAATGGGTCCATAGAGTCCCGACTCACTACTACTGCGAGACGCGTTTTACGGTGGACGTACCGAAGCGTTCAAACTGTATGAAAAAGACTAAGACATATCGTACACAGATGTCACCTCACTGTATCA
>MJUU01027889.1:8358-93723 GCA_002080025.1 Modiolus philippinarum
ATCGAGATCCACGTCTATACGACCGCCATTTGTGTTGCTGCAATCCGATATATCCACCTTCGAGCCCTGAATCTTCCTCAGGGCCATGACGCCATTTTTCGGCTGTCTTTGGGCGTCGCATCTCCTTGACGATCTTCTCCTCCAGCTTATTGTCCGAGTCCTCGAGCCTCTTCTCTTCGTCGCGGCGTCCGTATTCTTCTCCGGATACTTGACATTGAAATTCATATCAAGATCCTCTTCGATCTCATCCTTGCTATCGGCTCCTCTGATGAGGCCCACGCTTAGACCAAATTCATCGACCATACTTTATCTATAGCAGGGAGAAGACGACGTCCTCGAAGGTCTGACCTTCCGAAAATCGCTTCAAGACGTAAGGGTAGAGATGGCAGCAGATGACCGATCCGCGTGGCTGAACTTCGTCCGTATCCTGGTCGATCGGTAGGCCTAGATAGCGTCTTAGCCCGGTCGGTGGCGGCAATCCGTATGAGCCAAAGTAGATTCTCCGGCTGCGGTCTTTGAACCAGCAAGTCCAGTGCGTCCCAAGGGCTGTGAGATCATCATGATTCAGGATTCTGCACTCGAGATCTCTGGGCTTAGATAGTACGCCGTCGNGGTAGGTCGTCGCGCATGAAGACGCCTCTGAAGTGGAGGATATGCAAATTCTTCACGGCTCGCTCGAGCTCAAAATTGGTCAGGGTTTATCCATTTATCTAGGGAGGGATGGGCATCCGTACCCGTCAGAGCCTGTCGAGGGTAGATGGGGCGGCGGGGCGAGACGATTTTCCCGAGGCTCACGAACCTCGAGAAATTTTGGGGATGGGAGCGGCCGCCTCAGTCTTGGGCGATTCGGTACTGACCATCGGCGAGGGTGCTGATGCCGTAGGGTAGGATGTGGCGCTTATTGTCATTGCACTATGAACAGAAAAAAGTACTGTCCATACCAGGAACAGTGATTTTTTCACTGTCATTCACTGTTCTCTGCTGTGGTAGTACTGTGAAATATCTATTAAGTACTGTCAAGAACTGTGCCAATCGGGGACAGTCATTAACAGTAATACCCAAGTACTGTGATTAACTGTCCAGTACTGTAACAGTTACTCGCAGTAAATGACAGTATTTACGATTACTGTCATGCACTGTCCCGGATTGTTACAGTTCGTGTCAGTTAATTACAGTTTCACTTCTACTGTCCTGCACTGTGGTTAATTGTGACAGGCAGTCACAGTCGATCACAGTATTACCGTATTTGTGCTAGATTCATGTACATGTATTTATATAGACTCTCTTTTTCTGAATCCAAAACTAATAGTCAAAAATAACAAATAGAAATATTAATACGTTAGTTTCAGCTTTTACTTTGATTATTTCCACAACTTTTTGATGACAAATACAAATTGTCAAACAATCTATTATTTCCTGTATAAAATAAAAAGCCCGTGCAAATTTACTGAAAAGAAAATAATGTCTTCAATGAAATACCAACTTTTATTTATACTGGATAATTTAATTAAAAGTAAAACAGAATTATACCAAAAAACTATATAATAGAAATAAATAATGAATCAAAGATTTTAAATTTCCCGGCAGGGGTAGAAAATTTAAGTCAACATTAAGTTGGAAGTTGGTACTAAAAGAAGCAAAAAAATATGTGACCACATTCTCAGCTTATTCAGACGAAATTATACAAATATTTTATTTCACCGAAACATAAATTGTTGCAGCCACGTGTGGACAATTTAAATGTCACACCTTATTACACAGGTGACAATGTTTATTGGCAAAATAACATGACACAGGGGGTGTACATGTTACTCCGGTGTGTTAATTGAAAAAAAATAGATAACGTCTATTGAAGGTATTAAAATCATCAAAACTATATCATTTCAATTGGGGGTCTGGGATTTTTACCCGAGCCAGGATATTTTTTTTGGCCCGCTACACGGGACAGATTATTTTTCCCACTGTACACTATGCCAGGCTTTTTTTTTTGATAGACAAAGTCAGAGCCAGAATAATTTTTTCAACTAAGATGCTGGTCAGAAAAATATTTTGGGCAAAAATCAGGGCCAGAAATTTTAAATACCACCCCCCCCCCCCGGAAATCAAATACTCCGTGCCTCTTAGACACTTGAGAAGATAGGCACCCGTTTTCTACAAGCTGTTTTCTGTTTGTGTTTTTTTTTTTCTTCTTTTTGTTTTTTTTTGTCCTTCAACGAAATCTACATGTATAATGATTCACAAACAGACTGAAAAATGATGAAATAAAAGGGGTGTCTAGTAAGTATTTGATTGATAGTGGTCGTTATTAAAAAATGTAAGTAAGAGGCAAAATAATCGGAACTCTCCTGTAGTGTAGCATGAATTTGTTATAAAATGATCTACAGAAAGGTATTAAAAACAAACAATTATAAATTGAATATCCAGTCTGAGAGTTAAAAGGGGGACGTACCATTACTGGCTGCAGTGAACCCCAAACACTGTCTTTGTTAACTCTATTTAACTCATTTGGACGATTATGAGAAAGTGTCGCTTGATAGGTAATATATTCTTTAGAAAAACAAGAAATGGTTTAATTTCTCCTATATATGTGCATGGAATAAATTTTCTGAGGTTAAGTTAACTCCTGCTATTAGTCATGTTATTTTTCTGTATATTGTCTCCAATTGTCTAAGTGCAAGCTAGCAATGATTTGACTAAAATATAATAAGTAAAGATTTAAATACATCTCTTCTAGACTAAAAAGGGAGATAATTCAATATTGGTTCATATTTTCACGAGTAAAAATTAGGGATGTCAACGAGTACTCGAATACTCGAGTATCGCTCGGAAGGTACGAGTATCGAGTACCTAATTGGTACTCGAATACTCGGCATTAAAACTGCCATTCACTGTTAATACGACTGCCTCCCAATTTCAGAGCATTGCGCTTTAAAACATAATAAACTCGTTACTGCCCCCTAGATAGGCATTATTAACTAACATATGAAACGTGTAGTCAGTCTATGCTATTTAAAAGTCAAAAGCAAATATCTCCCCAGATATTTTTTTGTTCATGTTATATTTCTTACAAGCGATTTTTGTATTAGCATAAATAAAAATCTAAAAAAGCAAGACGTTTTTTAATCTTCAATTCCATTTTCTCCCAAAAAAAATACCTTTCCATCCCAAAATGCAAAAATAAAAAAAAACAATGAAAACTGAACCCTTTGTCGTAACAAGTATAAGCCATGGTTAGAAATAATTCTGTTGGTAGCTGTAAATAAAACAAACTTAGCAGACTTTTCCTTTCGTACATATTAGAGCAAATTTGTTGCTGTTGCTTTAAAACGAATTTTCATTTGACGAAAATCGACTTGCTTTATATCGACATTTGAAATTAAAATGATACATACGAAGAATCGATTTGACTAAAATATGTAGGTACATGTAGCTGAGCAGCCAGATTTATTTGCGACTCAATAGTGCTTTTGAATAAATCGGCTGTCTAATAACTGAAATGCCGAAAATGTACACTTTGTGATCAAATAATATTCTTTACTGAAAAATTATTTGATTAAAACCGCATTGTCCCCAGATGTTTATATAAGCGTTAATTGTGATTTAAACAATTTGATTAATCAGACAAGCGTGTTACTAAACAAAAAGAGTTGTTATATAAAAAAAAACTTGTATATAATTTCGCTTTTATTGAATGGTGTTTAATCAAACCTTTGATTGGCTATAATGGTACACAAACAGTAAACTGTGCTCTTGTTATGGCATTTGAGCAATTTTGTAGTTATACATCATTGAATGATAAGAATCTTGAAGTCTAGTTATTTTCGTTTCAAAAGATCACCGAGTACTCGAGTATACTCGAGTATTGAATGCGAGTACTCGAGTGGCATTTTTCATGCATTTTGACATCCCTAGTAAAAATTCAAACCAGCAGAGGGCAGTAATAATATTATTTACACAAACTATTTATCATGGAAAATTTTAACAATCTTGTAATTGATCAACTATCTGCAAGGCTGGACTACAGTGAAAGTATGTGAAGACGGTGTATTGGATCTCAGTGGCGTTCTTAGTACCATGATATAAAACTCGGTATGATTGTTTCTCTCCTACGTTCACCATTGTTGACGACACAAAATAGGAATTGTTTCACAAGTTAGTTTATATCAAGTATTGTGTACCATTAAAACAAGAAACCCCCGAGATCTAGTCATCACACACTTGAAGAAAGACAAATGATCTGGAGAAAACAAAACATTAGACAAAAAAATAATAAAAATAAAAATAAAAAAAATAACCTGGGTAAACCAATCTGACAATTCAAGCGAGTATTTAATTGCTGTTCCACATCTTGAAATGCCTTCAACGGTTAACAAAATTAGCCTGTATGCATTAATGAGTTTCATTTTCGAATATCAATTAATCCTTAGCTGATTTTCGGCTTTACATTTAGATCATATTGGTTATTTGTTCTCTATCAGTTTTTAAACACCTTTGAGTTTATGGTCTTCCAACATTTAGATTTTATCTGCACTGAAGAGACATAAGTTGTCGAAATGCGCATATGCAGAATTTGAATTCACACTAGTAACTTCGGTATTTAGTTATTAATAAACTGCGATGGATTAGTTATGCATTTTAATTTTGAACCCAATTCATCAAGAGTTTCGGGTTATTTTATCTTTGAATGTGTTTTACCATAGAATCAAAGACCGTTGTGACCAAGTTTGATTGTAACTGCACACGTGTATCCAATGTTATTCAAATGTTTTCCAGTCCTCCTCATATATAGATAAGATATAGATCATTATATTTCAAGAAGACGAACTACCTTTGTAGATCTTTGTAGCTAAGTATGGTTCCATTATTTTGAAGCAATAGTTTAAAGTAACACAAACGTCAGATATTTTTCACATCTAAAAATCGATAAAATTTCCATGGCTTGTAAATGTGAAAGGGTCAAACGTTTTTAGGAGAAGGGAGTGTACCGGATAACTTTAGTGAGACATTGTTAGCTCCCCTTAATAAGACGGCGAAACTAACAGACTGAAATTCAACACTTATTGTGAAGAATTCTACAATTATTTATAATTAATGGCTTATTTTTAAAGCATAAACGAACTAAAAAGTGCAACATTTATGTTGGAATATTCATTCATTTGTAAACTGGATCCAAATTTTTAAAGGCGATTTTACCTAAACTATGAAATTCAGTTGTGAAATTTTGTTGGAGTTCCGATATGTGAATAGAGCGTTGGTTTTCTTCAACGCTTTCCCGAATTTCACAGAAAAAACCTCTAAACGACTTCTTTAGGTCGAGTAATGCGAGACATGTTCTATTTAGATGATTCAACATTTCATGATTCAACTAAATGCCTTATTTTTTAATGTCGTCTTTTTTATTTCCGTGCTTGTAGCTGTCTCACGTCCTTGTTTTGTCTTTGATTTTCCCTGTTGCCGTTTTTGCCATGTCTTCGGATTTCGATTTTTTGTAGTCTTCGCTTCCCTTGTTACTTCAGTATTCTACTGCCGTTGTTTCACTGGAAAATTAGTAATTGTATAGTTTTTTCTCAGTAAATAATTACTGTATGTTTGTATTTGCTTACCCCTATGGGTGTAATTTGCAAAATAAAGGACCGTTTCAGTTGTCTTTTAATAATCTGCAAAGACCAGTATGACAGCTTTTTAGAAGTACCAATAGTGGCATTTTTATTTAAGGCAAGAAGAGAAATTTCGATGATTTTCCTCGTTCTGATCTAAAAATCGGTCATAGTGCATGAATTATACCAGATCAAGACATTAATACGCCTGTTTTCAAACGTTTAACTTCGCAAATTGAGTCAGATGACATGATTGTATATCATGTACATGTATATTGTGTTATGTGGCCACTCGCTCGCACTATACATGTACTAGTATTCGGGTCATCTGCTGATTGGAGATTGTTAATTGAATTGACGACGTTCCAATTACTAAGGGACCGACCATTTAACTTCAATGGGGGGGGGGGTATGTGTTTTTTCTGGACAATTTTTTTTNTAGCAGCCAAAATATTTTTTCACACAAAATTAGCTCCAAAATATTTTTTGGAAAAGAAAAACACAGCCCCCCTTTTTCAAGTTGAATGGCCTGTCCCTAAAGCGCTGCCTGTGTAAACATATATTTGTTCCACCTGACAAAAGATCCATTTTTTGGGGGCAGAACTCCTCTTTCAATTTTTTTTATCATTTTAGCAGCCAAAATATTTTTTCACAAAAAATTAGCTCCAAAATATTTTTTGGAAAAAAAACACAGCCCCCCCCCCCTTTAGTTGAATGGCCTGTCCCTAAAGCGCTTCCTGTGTAAACATATATTTGTTCCACCTGACAAAAGTTCCATTGGAAAAAATATTATAGTATTTTTTTATTTAAATGCACATTTGTACCCATATACATTAAGGTTGAAGGCATACATGAACAATAACAAAACCATAAAAAAACAAAACAAAGATTACAAAATGAAAAATCATGCAGTTGTTGAGTCCACTCTCCTCAGCGCAAAAGACCTTGTAACGAATGGAGCAATATACTGAACGATTTGTGGATAATTTAAACATACATACAGTTTATCTGGTTTACTTTCAATATTTGGTATTAAACGTTTATTTCCTGTAAATAGTTTTCTCTATGTTGTTATTACATGAAAATAAGAAATGTTCTTCATCATCAGTAGTGTGGGAGTTACATTTTCTGTTTTCTCGTTTAATATCATACCAAGCTATTACCGACTTTATCAGGAAATGTAACTCTGTCAATCAAGTTTTAACTGGTTAACGGTGATTGTACTGGTACCTGTGTAGTATTAAAGGAGTAAACGATACGTGCTTATAATGGTTTATAAAATCATCTTTATATCTTTAAACCTTTTTTTTCAAAATAAATATATAATTTATGAAAATAAATATTTATGAAATAAATATCTGTTAAAAAAGAACTTTATAATTATCACAAAACTTTTTAAAAACATCTCTAAACATCAAAAGTTATATAGTTGTTGACTACACAACACACAAATTTGTAAACACCAAAACACTTGCAAAAATATAGATATTTATTGACTAATTAAGCCACAAGTACCACACGTGTGTACAGGTAAAATTGTTTATTGGGGCAATCAACAATACGGGTGTGTGTCAAATTAACAAGGTCATATAACATCACTGCTGATGTGACATATCAATAAGGTCATAAAGTGACCCTTACATTGTATGGTCCTAAATCGAGTTACTTTGATTTTTTTTTAATTTTGTGCAGAAACAAACTTTGAACATAACACTTCAAGAAAATCAAAAGGTTGCTGACCAAATGGATGCAAAGTTTTGTGCACTTATTTTGATTTTTTTCTGAATAAAATACAGACCAGACTTACTTAATACAGTTTTCTTATAATTCACCCCACCCCCATAAAAATGAATGCAAAAAAGTCGGTGAATAGATATTGCATTATAATTTCTGAATTGAGGTTGGTAAGAAAACTTGATATGATGCGATATCTATACATATATTTGAAATAAGAACACTGGCTAATGTCAACAAATGATAGTTTACTTCCGGTCATCGTCAATTTTTGAAATTTTGGCAATTTTCAAATCAATTTTGAAGTAAAAGAATCACCTCTTTAAGTGTTAAAAATTATATCTTCTTGTAGATAATTTTCTTAACTTTCCAATTTGATTGGAACATTTTTAAAAGGTTATTGTATTTTCAAAATATAATGCAATTTCCTACAACATCCATCACGAAATTTACTATATTTACAAAGAAATTAACGGGACAATTTACATTTTACATAGCGAATTTTCAAATCAGTTTTGAAGTAACCAACCATTTCCGATTCTAAAACAATTTATATCTTTGGAAAGATAATTTAATAAAGAACAATATTCGATTGGAACATTTTTAAAAATGAATTAAAGAAAAAAGATATCTTAGATTTATTGTACAGTACTGTGCATTTTCCTTTTACGATAAACGACAATGTAATGGTGACCTATTTTGTCACGTGACCAGCTGATGTCGCGATAAGCTGAACATGTTTTGTACCTTTCCCTTTCAATTTCTAAAATATGATCGCTGACTCTTAATTTCGTTAGATATTTTCTATTTTCATTTTTTATTCCAAATATGGTTCAATTTCATATTTTTTCTTAAGTTTACTATAAAGAAACAATTTATTACTTTCTGTGAGAGAATTTGATTTTTTTTTAAATATTATAAACATTGACAAAATATTTCTTCCTTTTGGAACAAATAATATATATCATTTATTCTGTCAGGAACAAATATATAATATCTGATCAGTGGGACTAAAACCGCGGCTAGCCACGGGGCACTTGTTTTAATCGAATTACACAGCACAGGTGACCTGACAAACTTACCTGAGCACCTTCCGACACGAGTACACATAGCCTGATAGCAGGGGGTCAAAGTAACATTTTTGCGATGTTTATTCAAACTGAAATGTATTTTATGAAATAAATAAAAATAATCTAAAAATGCATAAAACTTGTGGCATACATATATATTCACGTTTATACAACTTTTTAAAAATGGTATTATCGCTATATTTTATTTTTATTGCTATAATTTTGTATTTCAGCATTTTTTTAAAAGTATTACGAAAAATAAAAATGCATTCAATTCAAATTTAAGAGGAATACACATCCCGATTTCCCGTTGACACTAGGCATACCTGAAATAGTTCTATAATGTTTGGTGTTTGAGGGTATAATGTTGAATATAAGATTAAAACGAAAAAATGGATTATTTATTTTATTAGACGAAAACGATTTATTTATTAAGGGTTGTAACTGCATCAGCAAGACATACAAAGGTGCAGTAGTTGTACTACACAAGCATGATTGCAAGCAGATTGTAGCAACAATTTTTACAAATCCTTGATTGCAGAAAAGTTTTTAATTTTTCACTTCATGACCGCCATAATATATTAATTATTTCTACAAGATGTTTACATAAAACATTTCCCGTATGCTCGGGAACCAGCAATACACAAAACAATACCGTGTAGGTCAACAGATATAAGCCCTGTAGCCTTCTAAAACTGCTTGAATATGAAAAGCTTGAAGGCCGGGTTCGCAACTTTGTATGAAAGTGCATCAATACTAATTGCATCAATACAAACTACAAAAAGTGTTAACTTGGTAATGTGGTAAAAAGGCATGTTTAAAAAAACATAAGCGAAAGAAATTTTCGAAAGTTACTTTATTGAACTGAATTGTCTTTTGTTGCAGACTGCAATGAAATAATTTTCAATTCAGAAAATACATAAAGAAAAAAAAGATGCGCAAAATGATTCCTTTTCATGTTCAGTCTTGATTTCATTCATGACGAAACACGCCTCAAGTACACAGTATGTCCCTTGGTGACACCCGAACGGACGATTGACATCAGCAGTTGCTAATAGCATTGCACGTGTAAACATATTTTTCTGTGTATTGACGAATTACATATTCATTGTATTTTGTTGTACTTGAGTTGCATCCTTGATTCCCTGTAGACTTCACGATTTTACATAAAAATATATAAATAACTGAAACAATTCAAAATGAAAGAATGATTCAATATAGTTTAAAAGTGTGAAATATATTATTTAATTATCTCTCATTATGAAAAAAAATGAGTGAATTCAACAATGAAAGATTGAATTCACCTTAGTTTCAAAGAAAATAACACTACGACTAGAGGCGGCGGACAGGAATAAATGGAGACCCGGAGAAAGGAGAGAGGGGGTGTGAGAACAAGCAATGAAACAACGCTTTTATTGTTGTTCTTCATCTTGAAGTCACCATGCTCATACCTCATAGTAAGTTCAAGACGGCCCCTAGCACCGGCTTGAGCGGAATTCATTGCTGGATGTCGAGCAAAGCTACATCCATGTTTATCATGTCATGGATGCGGGATCGTCAACAAACATAAAATCAACTTGCATAGTATTCTTACAATTGCTGTCATCCTTTGCCCGACAAAAATAACAATAGAAGACAAACACAACGTTAAACAACCACAGGGCACTCATCGAGTCAATATGCTTTTCGTATAAGTTTAAGCAGAGACATGTCCCTGGTTTAAGGCAGCAGCAATTGGATTTCTCCCGATCGGTGAAATATTATTTATAGGACTATAATTTATTCGTGAAAAACTTTTTACCTTCTGTTTACATCTCAGTTCTACTATTTTTGGACATTACATGTATTTACAGCTGCATTAGTATTAAACAAAAAATATTTTTCAGCGCTAAAACGATTTTCCTCTAAAAATTAGAAAGAATCTTTTTGTTTTACCAGTAGCATTATCGGGTTATAGTGCGAATTTTCTTAGAATGTTATAGGTTTCTTTTTGCACATAGATTTTTTACTATACCAAGCTCTCATCGGTGGTAACTTGACTTCAATCTGACGGGGTCGGCATAAGGTTAAAACCCAAAATTCGAAATTATTCAGGTCATGCGAAATTTTAGACCAGAATTTATCGTAAGAGACGAAAATGATGAACCAGACTTATCCATATTGATATATAAAAGCATACTGATTTCAATATAAACGAGTTTATTTTTATGTTTTGCCTGAATTTCTGTGGTCAATTATTTTAGAACAAAATTGTCAGTCAACAGGGAATTAGACGCGAAATCTCTAGAAATTGCTAAAATGAACATGTATACCCGAAATATCCTCCCAAAATTTTACATGAAATTACCCGTGAGTACATAATTTATGTAGCAGGGATTCTGCTATGATAATGCCATGTTGTGACTGAAGATGCACAACACATTTTATTGTACACTGGTGGCGATGCCAAACCACACACGATGTGTGGTACACTGGCGACGATAACACAGAACTGCTTCAATCAAGGTTAACGGTAACTGGTACTGATATCTGTAGTATATATGCTCTTTGTAATTTTTTTTTTCATATTAACAGAGCATTTATACGGAAAACTAAACATCTTTACTTTAGACTTCAAAATGCAAGTCATGTCATATGCATAGTTATTGACAACACAGCACACGAGTTGTACACCAACACATCTATAAATATGGTCATTTACTGAAAGTACTACACGTGTGTACAGTTGAAAATTGTTTATTAATTAAATCAACATTACAGCTGTGTCAAATTATCAAGATCATAAAACAAGTATATTTGATTACCTGTACTAAATAGGAGACATCGATTTACATGTGTTTAAATGGTCCTTGGCTAAATAAAGTCAAATCTGTGTTTTTGTTTCCAAGAAAACGTTATTTATTAAGGGTGCTAGCCTAGTGAATGCAAAATATGCACAGAATGTTTGTGCACTGAACTGAAAATTTGAATAAAATCAAGGCAACTAAATTTCATAAAAATCAGATAGCATGACCTTTTTTGTTTTAGTTATTTTAAAAATGGCCTTAGTGTCCACAAAGTCATGATTTACATGTACATGGAGCTGTACTGGCAACAGTCTTGATTAGATACATCAGACATATAATAGCCAAGGACATACGAGCAAAATGTATAGCCTACGTTGTTAATTTCTTTCTAACGAATTTCTCTGGAGTACTCTCATATTTTCCATGTCATGCATCTCAGTAAACCACATAAGATATACAAAGGACAGCTATTTATTTAACATCAAGATACTGAAGGAGAGCATTTTTACATACATATTTATTGTTTATTTCTGACACATAAAATTTAAGATAGGTATGATACCCACTAAATGAACACTAAATGAACATATCAAATCAATTCAAAGTGATAAATTAATCGCTACCTATAACCTGGAGTACACACTCCGGTAAGTACCCTAGTAAAATTTACGAAAACTGTTGCCTGCTCTGTAAAGACAATATTTTTTTCAATTGGTTTGTTGTTTTTTCCCCATTTAATGGATGTTGCGAATACATTAATGCATAGTATCTATAGTTTATTAGTTGTATAAATAATGCTTCTTTACAAAGGCTCAATATTTTTGAATTTGTTGTACAACAATGCTATCTTAATGGTGCATAAGTGGTTCTCAGTGTTGTTGTTTGACATTGTTTGAGGAAAATGAGTATATGATATCCACTTGTATACAAAACCAAAATATTTTGCATTATTATTTCTATGCAAAACGAGGTCTATATTTGAGATAATTTAATACACCATTCGACACGAAATTGACTACATTTACCAAATGCATAAAATCTTCTCGAAAACTGTGGTAACAGGTCATCTGTTACATACACTGTCATAACAAAATCAAATCGAATGCATTTTCATACATTTAGATAACAGATTCAGCCACTGAACTTACCACTTATATACAATTTTGACGGTTTTTCTTTAGGTTTTTGTTGAAATTCGTTGTAAAGGACATCCAGAACCGAAAAACTAACTGCTATTTGGAAGGCCAAATAACTAAATACCGAAGTTACTGTGAATTTAAATTCTGCATATGTTTATTCATTCGTAACCAAAAAAATGTTTTGGTTCTTGGTGTATTTTGTGTAGTGACTATCCTCTCAAACACTGTAAAATAGCTAAAATGGACACAAAAAGCTATTCACGGCAATGTTCGACTGCTAATAATCTAGAAAACATACAAGTGTAGCATATATTAATTTTATTTTCAAGAAGTACATTTACTAGAGACCACTTTACTCGATTTTCGGCAACATGCATCTGAGCATATTCTGAAAATGACTCAACATAGGAACAAATTCACGCCTTAATGATCATACTTCTTTGTAAATGAAGAAATTAGCGTGGCAATTTATAATTCACATCGCGAATTGGTTTTTGATGTACTTTTGTTGTGTACACGTAAAGGGATATGGAGTAAATGTACATCAGACAACAATCTTATACATTCACCATAGAACCCGCAAAACAAGACACTCTTGTCGANAAACTTTTATAAGTCGGTTTTCGAGCTAACTTAACTATGCTTTGGGAAAATGACCGTGAAGTTTTTGACCTGTAATCAGCAAAATTAAGAAATAATTCGTGAAATACTAAACTTATCTTGGCTGCTAAGGTTTTGACGATTTGATATTCATATTCAGGGGGGAGGGGGGAACTTTGTAAATGAATAATTTAATCTTGGTGTCAATTATAATAGATATTTAATTTTAATTTGAAGAACTAAAGAATATTTTTTTATGCAAATGCAAATAATTGTTTTGATGTGACATTTGATGTGAATAAATAATTTTTGAAATTCTCATGAAGACGAATACTTTTTGTAGGCGAAATCGCCAAAACCACACACCCTAAATTCAAATGGCGGTCCCCTAAAAGCAATAAAATATCGGATATACATATATTTATGGTGCTGAACAAGTTTAATGAAATAAACGCGAAACTTTCCTTTTGGATGAGTAAATAACGTTGAATGCAGATATTTCTGAGACCATCACCGGAAATTTTAAATGTCATGAAGTTTAGTATGTAATAGCTATGTTACCGTTCTATCTATCTGCAATTTGCGGCTGGAAATTAAAAAAACGAACAAACAAACAAACATTTTGCCAAATAAATATTGGCAACTGAGTTAATCTAAAGATAAAAATAGTTTATTTTTTTAAATACATTAAAAAAAATAAATAAATATCCATGAACACTATTACAATATATCTATAAAAATAGATTGATTTTGAAAATTTTAGATAATTATAGATAAAAGGAATTAACTTGTACATATACGGTAAAAATCACTGTTATTAACTTAGTTGCACTGTCACAATCCGCCACAGTGCAACACAGTTATTTCAAATACTGTGGCTAACTGTCATGCACTGTTACAATCAATGACAGTGCATGACAGTAACACCAAATACTGTCAATAACTGACATGAACTGTAACAATCCGGGACAGTGCATGACAGTAGTCGTAAAGACTGTCATTTACTGTCTGTTACTGTTACAGTACTGGACAGTTAATCACAGTACTTGGGTATTACTGTTAATTACTGTCCCCGATTGCCACAGTTCTTGACAGTACTTAATAGATATTTCACAGTACTACCACAGCAGAGAACAGTGAATGACAGTGAAAAAATCACTGTTCCTGGTATGGACAGTACTTTTTTCTGTTCATAGTGTTGGAGGAGAGAGATTTCTTGCACGTCTCGATCGTCAAGATCTGGTGAAGCCGGCTCCGGATGATATTCATCGACCGATATTTCTCCTTTCCCGTATCCAGGTACTCCTTATAGTCAGCGAAGGTCAGATTCGTCTGGACCACGCTCTTCTTCACGCCCTTAGCCTTCTTGCACTCCTCGCTATCCACTTTGAAGGCATATGCTTTCGGCCGGAGACCCACATACTCGGTCATCGGATGGCCGCCGCACTCATCCTTGAATTTGCCGAGCACTTTCTTATTCACGCTGGCCTGGATCCCGGAGGCATGGTCGGGGGCATAGTTGGACGTATCGAAGCACTGCTGCACGCTTTCCGCCATATCCTTGTATACGTCTGCCGTCTGGATATCGCAGATCAAGCTATCTGCATCCGTGTAGCAGATGCTGAGCCGATTGCCATACCGGGGCTTCAGATGATCGTAGACGATGTCGGCCATCAGGGTCTTTTATATATCAAGGATGGAGAATCCTAGGTAGATGGCATGGGCTTATCGAAGACCAGCTTGGTGCATATGGACGGTGGCTAGATCTTCGCTGAAGACCGTCCTGCGCTTGAAGTTGGGCTTGGCCACTAGCTTCCGGGCGACCTTCTGGCTATTCACCAGCCGCACGTCCAACCTATTGTGTATATTTTTCATGGTCTTCCCGAAGACTGAGTTGACCATGAGCTTGAAGAAGTCCTTCTCGAAGGCGGTGGACGCTGCCGCCCTGCAAGCCGTATTCTTCTCCACGTACGCCCTCAGCCATGGGCTCTGGGTGAATCGGAGGACACGATGGATCTTCTTCAGCTTCAGACCCCGGGCAAGATACTTCTTCAGATTCACGTAGTGGACCACGTATTTCTCCTTGTCGTGGAGGTTTGCCACCAGCTTCCTGACTCCATTGATCACCATGGATTCCGGCGCGAGGGGATAATCGTTGTGGCGATTGTGGAGCTCCCTGGGATATTCGAGATCCACTTCCAAGATGAATCCTTGCTCATCCTCATCTCTGAGCGTGCTGAGGTCCGGGACTTCCGAGGGATTGATCCACTGGAAATCTCCGGTGGGCAGGGCCCGACTCATCGCCCACCCGTAGAGATTATTCGCGTCCAGATACATCAGATAGTTGGTCGGCTTGCTCGGATCGAAATCTTGCACGTAGGTATTATTCGCCCGAGCATCTCTGAGACGCCATGGTCAGACCCCCGCGAATCCCCTTCTCAACCATGAGCAGCATATCGGGGTCGGTGAGAAGCTCGAGTTTGATATCGTTGACCTTGAGCGCGGCGTCGTAAGCCAACCCCGGTGCTGTGTAGTAGTGTGCCGGATCGAGTCCATAGTGCTTCATGCAGATCTCGCGGAAATTCTCGAGGACGTCGGTGAGCAAGACCACGTCAGTCTACAGATAGAGGTCGTGATAATCGCGCATGGTCTTGCATCCAAAGGTCCCCCAGACCCTCTGAGCGTGCGCGTAATCGTCCTAGCTGATATGCTCACCGGTGAGCGTGCTGAAGAAAGCTTCCTTTAGCGGCAGCTGGGTCTTTTGGAGCTTCTCGAACCTATCCATATAGTCGTAGGGGTAGACGCTTTTGCGCAGAAGCAGGTCTATGTGATGGCTTCTCTGCCCGATCGCCGCGGCGGGAATATCGTTCCCTTCATCCATTTTCTTGACCGTGAAGGTGATATCCGTCCCGACGACTTCTTTCACCCTCTGAGAGCAGCCCTGGATAATCTCCGGCAGTCTTGTGCTCGGGGACCCCCTTCTTATGAATCATCAGCCCGTCGAATACTAGCGCCCCCACCTCAATCTCCTGCTCGGTCAGGTAGTCGAAGGCCGCCATCAGAGCTTTATTTTCCAGGGAGCACAACACGTAATTCACGGTCATGCCCTCGATATTGTAGTCCGTCCCTCTCTTCTCCTTGGATTCGCAGGCGAGCTTATGTAGGTCAGGATTCAGCTTGATCACTTCCTCCATGATCTGCCTCATTCCCCCATAATAATCCGGAGCCAGGCTGGTGCCTAATGCTTGCGTCTGACGATCTACCCATTGATGATGGCGAGCAGGTAGGTTTCGGCATCGTCCCGGCTGATTCCCTCGTAGGCCATCAGGTCCGCGATTAGCTTCTCCCGGTCGCTGATATATGCGTCGAGCCCCGTGCATGCGATGCCATTTTCGTGGCAATACCAGGAGAGCAGAGTCGGATGCGCATTCTTCATATCGATATCGATCATAAGATCTGCGCATAGGGTATGACGGATGCGGCGGCTGATATTCTGGAGGCCGATCTTCTCGCCCGTCCAATACCTCCCGAAGCCGTGGCGCTGGTAACATCGCATTGGTGCGGGACAAGTAATCTTTCAAGAGCGTCAGCTGAGCATCCTTATCCACCTTTTCTCCCTTGATATATCTACTCCTCAGCTCGTAGTCTTCCGGATGCGTCACGATATGCCTCAGCTTTTCCCGGTCGATCACTTCGCGCAAGGTGATGCTTCGCTAATTCTGGTGTTACTGTCTATATCTAGCTGTATATAGACAAATCTGAATCAAATTGCCCGATCTTGAAGAGCTCCGAATCCATCGGCTTGGCCCCAAATTCCCGCCTCATATTGGTGAAGGCATCGGCCGGCGTGGATTCTGCCAGCTTCTGCAGGCTTGCCCCCATGAACTTGAAGCTATCGATGAAGCGCAGGTGCTGATAGAGCGTCTTCTCTTTCCTCTTCTTATCCTTGTACGAGCCGACCGCCACGCTCTTGGTGAAGGAGATGAGGCGCTCCTCCGTATTGGGGATGCAGTCGATATTGCCCTCAGTGGCCCCCAGTGCCTCGATGAAGAGATGGGCATCGTAGCCTGCCTGATTATGAAAGATGACCGGGATGAATTTCGGCGCCTGATAGTTAAGATTGCACTCATTGTGCGCGGCCCCTCTGAATCTGTCCGTGAAGTGGCAATGGTTCCTCACCCTATTCTCCCCAAGCTCCTGGTCGCATATGAAGCACTTGGTGGCTTCCTTGAAGGCGATCTTTTCTACCTCCGTCATCACCATGGGCTTCTTGAAATTGTTCTGCTGATAGATCTCCCGGATATCCTTCGTCAGCCGATCCACTAAGATCTGACCCACGTCCTCCCCCTCTTTCTGCATGGTGTAGATCACCGGCTCCTTGGCGTATACCGTCTCATCAAAGCACTTGATATGGTAGCAGAATCCCGATGGGACGTGCTTCTGGAGGATCTTGGCATGAGGTTTGGACGGCTCGCCTCCTTCCACCTTCCAGATGGTCGTCATCATCATGCGCTCCAGCAGCTGCACGATTCCGTCTACGCCAGCCTTTGCCGGTTCGGGCCTTACCTTGGTCGTGAAGCACTCGAAGTCTGCGTAGACGACGAATGGCACCTTAATCTACCGGATGTGGTTTTGGAAGCTGACGTAGCTCCCTTCCGTCGGCATCTCGATTTTCATCGCCTTCTTCTGAGCGCAATATTCCATGTGCTGGTCAAGCTTTTCTTGCCGCGTGAAGTGGTTCAGGCATCGTCGGCAGAAGTAAGCTTCCCCATCGTGATCGCTCACCTGCGCCGTCAAGAGCCGCGAGAGATTCTTCACCCAGCAGTAATGCCGCGTCTCATCGTTAGCCACTAGCATGAGATCCACGTGCCTTACCCTGGCTTCATTCCTTTCGGATATCCTCATAGGGAAGGTCCCTCCCTCCTTCCCCATATCGAATCCTTATACGTTGACCTTGATCCCCTCATTGAGCTTCTCGAACCTATCGATTGCCTTGAGTGAGGCCGGGAGGTCGATGGCGTCGAATCTGAGATTGTCTGCCCACTTTTCGTATTGCTTGACTCGGGTGGCACTTTTCTGGTCCACTTCCTCGTAATGGAGGACTGAGAGGATCGTCCATTTGAAGCACTGATGATCCTCATTTTGCACGTTGACTATTGCGTTCTTGGCCGCGAGCTTCTTGGGAAGTTGGATATATGAGCTTCCCTTGAGGGGCCTGTACTCGTTCAGCTGAAGTTCCAGCTTCTCGACGCGCCAAAAGGTCCATCCGCTGCCCCCAGCCTGGAATGTTGCCATGCTCTCAATGACCTTATCCTCCATCCGCGCTATCACTTCGTCCAAATCTGCCGACTCGGTGATTACCATCAAGGCCGATCGTGATTTTGGGTTGGCGTAGATATTCTCGCCGGTCGCCGGGCTAATCTTCACCATCTCCAAGTGGAGGATTATTTCTGCTTTCAACCCCTTCTTTTCCACCAGCCTCTCCGAAATCGTGCTTCGGATTTTCCCCATGCTTAGCCTGATGAAAGTCTCCACGCTCTGCTGCGTCTTGGGCTTGATGATCACCGTGCCAAATACCCCACCCATGGCCTTGCGCTTATCCGCAACCTCGATATGGTCTGCGGCTTCTTCAATGCTCTGCTTCACCTTTTGCGGCAGAATTGTCATTTCTTAACTACTTTTTTGCACTATTAAAATTTAACATATTTGCTTTCTTACTTTATAAAAATTTAACTATTATTCTATCCATCATAGAATGATTTAATGGAAAAATCTCCCGCCTCGATATGCCAAGTTTCCATACAATAAAATCGATGAATTCTTTGTTGTCGTTGATATATTGTCTATTTGGTTGGTCTCCTTGTCGGGCAGCGGATGATAATCTTTGTTAAAGTAATTCATTGTATATTTCATGCTTATTGATCACCAAGAAAGACATGCATGTAGCGATGTTCGCCTTCAGCGATAAAAATGACGTCACTTATAGACGTCGATTTGAGAGAGTGAAAAAAGACGTCGATTTGAAAATGGACGTCTATTTGAGAATCTATAGGAAAGGACTTTTATGACGTGTAGAATGAACATCGATCTGAGAATCGGACGTCGATTCGATGCTGGACGTATATTACTTTAAATTAAGGTTCTTTTGATGGCCATTTCGACAATTCATTTTTCTTCCATAGAAATGAAATAAAATTAATTAGAAGACCATAAACGAAACGTAAATAAAATCTGATAGAAACCAAATAACCAAACAGATCTAAATGAAAATCAAAAATTAGCTAAGGACAGAGTTATGCAAAAGGAAGATGCTCCTTAATTTTCAGCAAATTTTCGATATTGCAAGTTTCCAAATCGGGTCAAGACTGAAGTACTGACTACTGTACTGGTGAAGACATTAGAAATGCAGGGTTTTTGTTTTTGTCTTTTTTGGGGGGGGGGTCATTTTTGTTTTTGTTCCAGATATTACTTTTGCTTGAATGTTCATCTCATTTCATCTTGTTTCCCTCCCATGTAGAGACATTTCCTGTACCTTTGTATTAAACAATTGTTTTTATACGACCACAAAAAAATTTAGGTCGTATAATGGTATGGCTCTGTCGTCTTGGTCGTCGTTGTCGTCATCGTCGTAGTCATCCGGCGTCGTCGTCTGTAGACATTTTTGTTTTTGGTCAATAACTTAATTCCAGTTGACTAATGCTTATGAAATTTTACTACAGTGTTTCTTGGCACAATACATGCAAAAGGAAGGCTGTGTTAAGTTTTTGTTATTTTGGCTATCCCTGTTTTTTATACCCCGCCACACGTAGTGGCGTGGTATTATGTGATACCCTCAGTCGTGTGTCCGTCCGTCCGTCTGTCCGTCTGTCCGTCCGTCCGTCCGTCCCCCGAAGGTTTCCGACTGATAACTTTTGAACGGAATAACATACAGTCTTCAAACTTGGTATGTAGCTTGTTCACCACAAAACTCAGGTCGAGTTCGAATATGGGTTCAGAGGTCCAAGGGGTTCTGGTGTTATGCCCCTTGATTCTTCGAAATTTTGTGAAACGTGGCGGGGTATCATGTAATCCACCATTACTATTTTTAAATAAAATGGACCCAAAAGGACAAAATTTTGTGTTTTCACATATTTAGCTGAAGAATATTTTTTATTTATTTGATTTTGATGGGATTTCTTTCCGTGTGTTTTTAATTAAATTTACTATCATTACAATGCAAACGGATTTCATTTGGAATGTACCGTTCAAGAGATATATAGGGCCCAAAAGGGGTGATTTACAATTTTTTTTTTACTTTTAGTCCGATGTTAATGCATTTTTTGCAATGGATTTTTTAAAAAATAAACATAGAGCTGCATCATCAGATATTTGAAAACTTGTTTGAGGGGCCAAATGGGGACAAAATTTCAAATTTGCAGATTATCTAAATTTTTTATTTCTCACATTGGATTCCTCTTGATATAAGCTTTCAGTAGTATGTCAACGGATTTGGCACAGCTCTTTCCGTTTCCGAGCTACAAGGGGTCAAAGGGGCCAAAATTGCATTTTTTTTAATATGTGAAATCTTTATTCCGATGGCAATTTTTCTTTTGATTCCTCTTGATATAAGCTTTCTGTACTGTTTAACGGATTTGGCTTAGTTCTTAATGTTTCCCAGCTACAAGGGGTCTGAGGGGTCAAACTTGCAATTTTTCTAAATATGTCGAATCTTTATTTTTCATCGGATTTCGATAGGATTTTTTTCTTTAGATTCATTTTGATATAAGTTCTCATTAATATGTCAACCGATTTGGTGTAGCTTTCATTGTTTCCGAGCTACAAGAGGTCAAAGGGGCCAAAACTGCAATTTTTCGAAATATGAGAAATTTTTATTTTTATCAGATTTCATTTGATTTCTTTCGTTTGTGTTTGAGTCCTCTTGTCGTAAGCTTTAGGTAGTATGTCAAAAGATTTTGCGTAGCTCTTACCGTTTCCTAGCTATAAGGGGTCAAAGTGGCTGAAGTTGCAATTTTCAAAATATGTAAAATCTTTCATTCTTTTATTGGATTTTAATGCGATTCTTTTCTTCCAGTCCTCTTAACGTATAGTGAAAGTAGTATGTAGACCAATTTGACATACCTCTTGCCATTTCCTATATTGATAAAGAGTTAAAAGGGCTAGTTTTTATTTTCCTAAATTTGTGTGCAGGTAATTACTTGGTAAAGCACTTTATTGTATCCATTTAATTACTGTATCAAGCTCTTAGCAGTGTCCTCATTCATTTTGAATTACACTTGTTCAAATTTCAGTTTTCGAAATGCTTCGGTCGCATCATGCTGCGCTCGGTGTAGCCCTTTATTTTCTTATATTCTAATATATTCTAATATAATGTTTGATTGTTTTTGTTCGTTTACTGTTCGTTTGCTTGATGTTTTGGTCTTATTGACATATTAATTTTTTTCCATCAAATGTAATGAAAATAATATGTATGATAAATTTAATGAACTTTTACGACGCAAAATTTGTCTTATTCTTGCTCTGTGATTATTTTATTGTGACTGTCTTGTGTCTTTGTTTTTCTCTTTTCCATATTGCCATGTCCCTGGGCCTTGATTTTTCTATAAACGTCACCCCTATTATGCTGGGTAATGTTTAAGTACAGGTAAATTTTTAAATATCAAAAGCCGTACCAAAACTTCATTCTGAACCTTGATAAAAAAATATTATCAAATTTTATTGAAAATAAGAAATTTTTATACATTTTTCTCAACCGGCCTAAAACATTATTCAACCGGACTAAACCAATTTTACGTGAACTCCACTTGCCTAAACCGTTCACCGAGACCTCAGATTAATATGGGTGAACGTGTTCTATATTAAATCTAAAGAAATTAAAATTACAGTAACTTTGGTATTATTTTTTTTGTTTTTGTTTCTTCGGTATCATTCTGTTATTCTTTAATAATTAGTTATCGTATTTCAGGGTTATCAAATGGAGAGAAAGCAGGAATTGTAGTTGGTGCTACAGTTTGCGCTGCAGGTATTGGCGGCGCTTCGGCGGCTGTATACAAAGTCTATGGAAAAAATAAAGGGATGTAAGTAACATTTATGTTCGTAAAATAAAAATAAAAAAGCATACAATGAATTGGTGTAGTAAGCTTTCAACTGTAAATTTGGACAAAACACTAATTTGTAGTGAAAAGTTGAAATGTGGAAGGATTATTTGAATAACAAAATACCGAAGTTACTGTTAATTTATTTTCTGCATATATGCATTTCCACAACTTATGTCACTTCCGTGCATATCAAACCAAATCATTTGGAAGTCCGTTAATCCGAAAACATGTTAAAGCTGATAGAGAACAAATAACCAAAAGGATCTAAATAGAAAGGCCAAGTTTCAGATAAGGACAGAGCTATGCATGAGGGAGATATTCCTTATTTTAGAAGTAATAAAATTTATTGTAGGCGAATAAATTATTGTTTTATGTACAGTCTGTACTCAACACTTAGTAAAGAGTAAATTACACACCAGAGAAGACCTTTGATCAATCTATAAATTTAGATGGACAACTAAATTCATACATATAATATCTCTGTTCAAATTTTTAAATTATTTCATTTTTGAATGATGGATTTATCATTTTCTCAAATAACGAGGCCCGTTTAGGGGTTCCCAATATGCCATTACCTATTACGTCTGGACTAAAACATCCCTCTTAAAATTCTAGACACCCAAATAATTATTGAAATATCCCACATCCCATAGTCAAAATATCCCTTATCCCTGACAGTTTTAATTCAAATATTCCATATCTCATTGTTTAAGAAGTCTAAGATATCCCATTTCCCAATATACCCTAAACAAAGCCCAATAACATAAACACACCACACCTCATAAGAGACTTATTCAAAGTCAGTATGAATCCGACATATAACATCTTGACAAACAATATGGTCAGTATGATGTTTTCACCATTCTATAATTCAACCCATCAGGAATTGCTGCAAATGTAAAAAGAGTCATTATATTAATATTGCTAAAGTTCTATATAAACAAATAAAGGGATATGGAGTAAATGTACATGCAACAAAATCCCAATAAATATATGGCAAGATTAAGCAAATTGAACAACGCTTTCATTGTTGTTCATCATCTTGAAGTCAACATGAGGCCTTCAACAAAGAGCAAACACTCCTGCCTCAAAGTAAGTTCAAGACGGCCCCTAGCACCGTTTTGAGCGGAAATCACTTGCTTAATGTTGAACAAATAAATCATTTTGTTGAGTAGAGTGATGTAATAAGTGAGAACAGATCCGTCAATCTAAAGACGAGTAAGTTATGCACAATGGCATCATTGAAAACATCAAGAAACAAAGATATAACATGAGTACGGCACAGGATAGAAAAAAATAAAGCAATGAAACAACGGCAGTAGAATACCGAAGGAACAAAGGAGTGAAATTTTCAAAAATCGAAGTCCAAAGACATGGCTAAAACGAGAACACAGAAAACAATGACGTTAGACACAGAAAACAATGACGTTAGACAATGAAACAATTCTCTTCACTGTCTACGACCTTCAAATAGCTATCGCTGTACAGTTGCTACCGGGCACTACCACATGGCAGGGGAGTTTGGCGCGCAGATGAGCAGTTTGTCAAACAAGGCACCTAATTGATTTTATCATATTTTTAGAGCCAAAATTTGTAATACAAAACCTGTATACAAATGGTGACTTCTTCAACAAGTACAACGGAAACATCATTACAAATCTGATCAAGTTAATACCTCTTTAAATCTTCAACATAATTTCATAATATTCATTATTTGATATTCAGGTTTGAGACGGGTATATGACGTTACATACTTAGAATGTTTAGATACATTTTCTGAGCATCAGCAGAGGAAATATACTAAATATTTAGAGATAATAATCAAAGCTCCGATGGAGCTGAATCTCGAAGCACTGAAATTCTACACGTGGCAAAACTTCGTAGTCACCCAAAGAACTGCTGCATATCTATGCATATGTATTAAGTTATTCCATAATACTTGAAAATAATCGGATTGTGTGATTTCGCATGTCGATTTCATTGCTATAAATTTATGCAATACACGGTCACAGGTAAGCAAATGTTATTTTCATCTTTCACAAATTACTGCGCGACAGGTTCGTTGATCCGAGACGCAATATGAAATAACGAGTAATTTAATAAACATGCATATTGTTTTCAGTCTAACTTAACAACACCGTCTTCAACTCAAGAAAAGGAAGAAATATAACTTAAAAACACAATGTATACGATTTTGAAAGAAACTTGCGCACTATATTTCATCGGTAGCACGAAGATCATCTTTTAGAGCTGTTAATAGGCTTGAAGCCTCACGTGATTTTTTCTTGTCATTTTAATATCTCTCCAGCCATTTCATGGCTTCGAGATAATAAAAAGGATATAGAGTAAATGCACATGTGATAAAATCTCCCAAATTCATGGTGAAATTTAGAGAATTTAGTGAAATTTAGGAACAACGGTTTTCGTGTTGTTTTTATCTTTAAGTAATCATCAGGCCTTCAACAATGTTTAAACACTCATTCCTCATAATAAGTTGAAGAGTACCCTAACCTTCGCTTGATTGGAATCACTGGGCTCAAAGTGCGACGCGAGAGTTTCCTTATTTACGTGATTGGTATTTAGTTTTTATAGATGCGACTCGATTAAGTGCCTTATTTACGTTAATGTGAGCATTTTTGCAGTCAACTTTATTGACTTAAATAAGGCATTTAATCGAGTCGCATCAATAGAAAATTCTAAAGAAATTAAATGCCATTGACATAGATCAGGAAATTCTCTTTACGCACTTCGGTCCCGGTGGGAATTCACGGGCAGGATGTCGAATCATACCACATCTATGTTTGTCAACATGCACGGATTTGGAATTGTAAACAAACATAAAAATATCATGAAAATTACTTTAACAAACAATTATAAAGTCGCCACACAATAGACAAAGCAACATCTTCATGACAACAGGGCACTATCGATGTTGATTGTTAGAAAATTTGTCATGCTACATACACAGTTTGTAACCTAAGTTACATTTATATTCTGGTGAATAGTAATGGGGCAGTAAAATCTGCGTAAGTGGAAATACAATTTGATTCTTACACCTTGTTTTAATTTTTGAATTTGTTGATAACCTTGACAACGTATTAACCCGGGCAGTTTTAAATTTAAGTTGATATTCAAGGAATGCCATCCAATCAAAAGCAGGCTTACATTTCTGAACTGGAATATAATATACTATTTTCTGCTTGCAACGTGTACTTACCAGTTAGGGTACATAACAGGGAAAATGTCTACAAATTAACAAAATACGACAGATAAAATCAGGAATAAGCTGTATTGTTAATCAAATATAGTAAAAGTAATGACTCATAAATATTCAAACGGTATGTCAAAAGAATGGAGTACAATGATCCAAAAGTTTATTTTGATATGGTACACCGTAAAAACTGTTCCTTAGTATTTTCTCATACCATCAGACATTAAAAGCCGTATTGTCAAGATGTAAAAAATAAAAGTACTAAAATATTAGTTTGATTTGAAGTCTGACTTTTGATCTATGTTAAAATAAAAGAGTGTTTCAATTTACCAAAATTCAGCATCGAAACATTTTATCAACAGTTGTAAGCAATGCAAAATGATGGAATGCAATTGGATATATTACGCCATATGAATAGTATTCAAGGTATACATAATGCCAGAAACAAGTTACAATGCAATTTAATTCCCTTAATATGTTCTAAGAAACCGAAGTAATTACATCCCACTGACAGTCATGGCAGTCCTTTCAAGCACGTTATTTTGCTTCTTAATCAACCAATCATTCGAATGGATTCAACAAGCACTCAGTACAGACGAACATGCTCATAACTAAATGCAGTGAAAAAAGCAAAAGCGGAAAAACAATCATAGATGCTCAATTCTAACTAGAAATGTTGCGTGAAGATTTGTAGCAGTGACAGTTGAACAATTATACATTTTTTGAAGTCTTAACAAAGATGTGAGCCAAAGTATTGAGTATCTTATTACAAAACCGAGATTGGTGATATATTGTTAATTTTTTAAAGTCATTTTCTATAAGCACCATTTGCATTACATTGGAAGTGCGGCACACATTTTGTCAGATTTACCCGATACTTGTTAAACAAACTTAACCTTACATAGTGAGGGGAAAATAAACTTGATTTCATTCAAGAAGTACTTGGTTTTCATAACAAGACAGTCCTTTAAAAAAATGTACAAATTTACTTTTTTACAAGATATATCTAGCAAAAAAGATGATACATAGAAATAAAATTTTACCTACAAGGAAAGAACTTACCATTCCTGTTTTAACAATTTCTATAAAATTATAGTGATCATGATTGCTAAGGTGATTGTCACGACACCAAACATGGCCAAATTAGTGATTTACAGACAACAAGCTTACATATGATATTTTTCTACATTCCTACATTAATATGGTTCTTTGAAACAGTTTTTAAGAAATTCCATTCCCATGCGTGTCAAAATAGATGAAGTGCTTTTAGTGAATTGCTTTTTAAACATATCTGCTACACAGAATATATAACGAACTTCCTGTCTGTTTCAAACAAAGAAATAATGTGTAAAATTCATGAAGTAATAAAACGATATTGGCATCTTGTTTTAATTCACACAGATGCTTTCCTCGTTGTTTGACATGCATTGTTGATGTTTTTGTTCTGGTAAGATGGTTTAATGTATTTTATTGTTGTAGAAAGCCCAAAATATCGCCAGAAGATGGTAAAGAAAATATCGCAGAAAACAACATTCCTGGTACGCTTGTAGAAGACAGTGCAAATTCAGTACCCATGAATAATCATCAGTGATAACCAATCTACAATATTGATTGGGAATCTGTATAGATACTGAGAAAAGCTAATGTCAATTAAAAAACGAAACCATAAAAGCAGTACCGTGTATCAACCGTATTCAGGAGAACAAAGTATTAAAACGACATTTATCCGCGATCTATGCACACATTATTAATTAATAATCCATGTCGACAGTGTACATACCTCATTCTAAAAATAAGGGTACAATGGGAGTTTTAAGAATCATGGTACAATAGCTTCATGTCATAATAACCCTGGTCGTTTCATTGTCGAAACGGTTTTTATATTTATGCAAATGAAACAAACATGTTTACTGTTATTACTTTGTCATTCAGTTGTATTATGTAAATTTATTTAGTGTCACATTTAGTTCTAACCATTCCGTTTGTTGTGTCAAAATAAATATATCAGACCGAAAAGGAATTTTTAGTTTACAGCTAGTGACAAAAAAAAAACTAGTGGTGGGAAAGTGTAAAATACCTCACTCTTTATATAGTATTCGAAGTATAGTGTAGGAATGTGATGTGATTTATTAGTGTGGTCCTTTCTTGGGATGGATCTCAGCCTATTAGTCCCATTTAGAACTATTTTTTTATCAATGCTTGCAAAAATAATGGTTAGTCAGAACAAACCTCATTTTGATAATAACATTTACTTTTTAAAATAAAACAAAATAAAAATCATATAGAACGTATATCTTTTTGTTTATAAACTTATTGCATCACGATCTTGTGGATCCCTATGGGATATCTGTTTCCCAGATGGCAACAGATCTTTCTCTGTGCCACTAAAGTATGTTTTCCCTCTTCATGATTTGACTTTACTCCAGGAGTTGACATGTTCAGCACGGCTGGTGCACTGATCTAACCCATGGTTTTTATTGGGTTCGTGTTGTTCATTTTTGTATATGTGAATGTCTTCATTTAGGGACTCCAACGAAGAATTTGGTAAGCACAGTTTTATGATTTATCAATTTTCTTTGCACAAATACCTATTGATGACATGATGCATGAAGACGCGCGTTAGGTAATGTATTTAAATTTCAACTCATACCGTTTAACTGCAAGGTTTCAAGTAGATTCATGAATGCACGTAGGTGCAAGGCAATTTTAACTTTTATTTGTTTTTGCAGTTTTCTAAAATTTTCCTCGTAGTTAATCTCAATTAGTGGCCAAAGCGCCGTAACTCCAAATAATTTTGAACAAGTTCTACCTTAGCTCTCAATAGAACTGGTAAGTGCGAAGAAAAATTATACCGGAAGTGGAAAAATTGTAATTTTTAATTATACTAATCCCTTAATCTAAATTTCTGGGAGATTAAAAGTTCAATTTCTTATTATTGAAGCAGATAACTATCTTTTTGCACCGATATATTCATTGAATGCGAAAATTCATTTTTTTCGTTGGAGTACCTACTTCATTTTTTTATGTGCCGTGCTTATGTTATGTTTTTGTTTCTTTGTTTTTTCCATGTTTCCATTTCCTTTGATTGTCGTTTTAGACTTTCTTACTTTCTTATTTACTAAGATTTTAGGAATATTTTGTTCATGGATGTTGTGTTAGGAAGATTGATATAGAATTAATTAAATGACCAGTGATTTACTTTTAACATTTAATTTAAACGATTATTTTTAACTAAATTTTAAATTCTTTCAGAAAATGAAAAGTAAGTTGACCTTTACAATATGCATTTTCACCTTATTTCTTATCACAATCAGGTTAAAAATTTTGGTTAAAAAACTTGGTTTTCCAGAGGTGATCTAAGTAATCAAAGGTTGATTATTTTCGTATGCAAGTTTTGCAATATTGTTCAATTTTATAATATTAAAATATTTAAAGTAAAATGATATAGCATAGTCTTGCCAATTGCAAATTCCTGCTTGAAAACAATGTATGAATATGCCTTTAATAATGTACATGTTATATATAAGAATTTTGACATTTTATTTTTTGAAATTTTCATATGTTATCTGACCATTCTGTTCATAGTGATAACACCTCTTGTTTTATTATGTCAAGTTTTCTTGCAATTGACTCTAGGGGTGTTCTGTGGTAGTTCATATGTTGTGATTGTCTTGTATCGGTTTTTTTTTGTCCGGCATCGGTTGACTACAGTTGTAAGAACACTTACCAGTTAAATTTATGTTTGTTGACAACCATACATCCACGTACAAACGAGAAGGTACATGGATGTAGCGTTGCTTGACACTTAGCAGTGAATTGCGCTCAAACCGGTGCTAGGGACCATCTTGACTTACCATAAGGTATGAGCAGAGCTCACTGTTAAAGGTCTGGTCTCGTGGTAATTTAACGATGAAAAAAAAAACAATTCAAGTTTTGTTCTTTTGCTTAGATTAATCTTGTATTTGTAATAACTTTGTTTTGTGTGCATTTATTCCATATCCTTTCATTGTTATTTGTATACGGTCATTGGAATATCCCTCATATTATTTCTGCTGTACTTGTTTTCTCTACAGTTATGTTAAATAGATAAAGAGATCAGAAATCAATGTCCTCATCAACACCTTATAGAAGTAAAAGATTGGTTAATCTTATTTGCATGGTTAGAAAGTCACAAACTAATGTTGTTAATAATTGATTAATTAATACTTATATGAATATGCATGGTTTATTTATTTACATGTATTTATGCAGTTATTGTATTGTACTCTTCATGACGGTCACTGAACCATGTCATTCAATGATTTTATTTGTACTACTTTTATATTTAGATTTTAATCTTTCATTTTCATAATGTACATGTATTCACCTCATGATAAGTTCCTCATTCCACATATAAAAATGATTAACTTCCTTCTGAATTATGTCAAATAAAATCAATAAAGCTGTTTAAGTCCATTTACAGCTACAAGACAATCGGTTTGGTCTAGTTCTATCTATAATAATTTTTCCCTAAACTGGGACCAGTATTTTAAACCTTCTTTTAGATATGTCGAACTTAAAATGCGTACATTAAAGTATCATCTACTTTTTGACATAATATACTGATGCTTTTTGATATGAAATAACTAAATACCGAAGTTACTGTGAATTTACTTTCTGCATATGCGCATTTCGACAACTTATGTCTTTTTAGTGCAGATAAAATCTAAACGTTTGGAAGGCCACAAGCTCAAAGATGTTTAAAAACTGATATAGAACAAAAAAACCACTATGATCTAAATGTAAAGCCATAATCAGCTAAGGACAGAGCTTAGATATTGTAGGTTTCCAAAAATAATCGAGAAAGATAATCCAAAGTCGCAAATCCAAAAAAAAAAATGTGCAAACAAAAACATATAACAATGACTGTTTCAAATACTTCATTACTGGTATCTCATCCTTTTTCAATATTTTCTTCTAATTTTACTTTACACACACTAGGATTTGATAGGAGTAATATCTGCAAGTACAGCGGGAATCCTTGTAGTGATCACTGAAATCAGTATAACGTTTTTTTTCAATTTTGGTATATATCTTCTAAATTTTACTAGGCACGGTGGAGAGGCTGGCCAGTATTAAATGATAAAAATATTCTTTTTAAATGTTATGTCTCTTAGCGAATGAGGAATATTTGTCATAGTTCTTCATACCTTGCACTATGATCCTAATTAGGGATTGGAATTATGTACCTTTACGTAGTTTATTTTGCAATGCAAAAAAGTATCATATCCAACCCCATTAAACTTGTACTTATCAGCTGTCCGGTAGGGAAATAAGTGTTAAGATAACCTACCTCGCCCTCCAAATACACAGAACCTAACATTATATTACTACATGTACTACCATTGTAATTGAATATAATATTTCCAAACAAGGGTCTACAATAGGGACCTGTGCTAGGAACCATATCGTTAAAGGGACTTAATTATGCAATCCAAAATCTGCTCTTTTTAACACAGAATTATGAAGTTTTTTAACATATATAAGTCAAAGATGATATCTGTAAATATCTCAACTGCACTTACGAACACGTAAGATATATTTGTTCACAAAACCCAGGAACATACATTATTCCAAAATGACTGTCGTAACAGTGATTGTATAGACAACAGTTTAATTTGATCAAACAGTCGACACCTCAAAAGTATGTATAACAAGTAATAACTGTGTTCGCAAGCGAAACACAAAAGTCTCCCAAACGAACTCCCATATCGGATACCAAGGCATTACGAGACTCCCTTTTGAAAAAAATTTGGGCAGGGGTTCCCCTCATTACCTGTGTAATACATATATCGCATAATTCCTTTTTTTTTAATCAGAAAACCTGATTTTTCAAACAAACAAAAAAATAATGATAATAATAACTTCTGGTTTTGTTTTAATGACAACCAAATGCTCTTTTGTCCATTACACCAAATTTCAGACCCTTTCCAAAACAAATTTGGGCAATTTCTCAAAATTCCCTTTTTTATCGCAAAACTCAATTTTTCAACAAATAAAAATATGCTTCTGGTTTTGTTTCCATGGCACCAAAGTGCTCTTTTGTTGATTGCAACCAATTTCAGACCCTTTCCAAAAAGAAATTAGGCAGGGGTTCCCCTTATAAGCTATGTAATACATATTTCTCAAAATTCCTTGTTTTTATTAGAAAACCAAATTTTCAAAAAATATGCTTTTTGTTTTGTTTTCATGACAACCAAAAACTCTTTTGTTCATTACATCCAATTTCAGATCTCTTTCCAAAGAAAATTTGGGCAGGGGTTCCCCTTATAACCTATTTAATACATATTTCTCAAAACTCCTTTTTTTTATCAGAAAACTCAATTTTTCAACAAAAAATATGCTTCTGGTTTTGTTTCCATGGCAACCAAGTGCTCTTTTGTCCATTGCAAACAATTTCAGACCTTTCCAAAAAAAAAATTTGGGCAGGGGTTCCCCTTATAATCCGAGTAATACGTATTTCTCAAAATTCCTTGTTTTTTATCAGAAAACCTAATTTTCCAAAAAATATGCTTTTGGTTTTGTTTCCATGGCAACCAAATACTCTTTTGTTCATTACATCCAATTTCAGATCTCTTTCCAAAGAAAATTTGGGCAGGGGTTCTCCTTATAATCTAAGTAATACATATTGCTGTAATTGAAATACTATTATCAACAGAAACTACTATTTTCCTAAAATTTCCATTTTTTGGTATGGTTTCCATGGCAACGGTAGTTATTTTTAAATTTCCAATGCTGTGTTACCCTTTCTTACATGACCTCCACCTTTCTGGTGAAGTTTCATGGAGCTAGTGTTAATAGTTTTTGAGAAACAGTGAAAAAAATGGTGGAAAACTTTCAAAATTTCAATTTCCTATAGGGTTACTATAGGACGACCCCACCCCTTTTTGATACCCCCAAAAGTACCCTTTATGGACCCCTTTTGAAAAATTTTTGATGATTGCACATCTAGATACATGGGGTCAATAGTATGCCAAGTTTGAAACTTCTAGGTCTAATGGTTTATGAGATCTGCTTCGGACAAGTTCATTGCGACGAGAAGAAAGAAAGATGGAAGAATAAAAATTTATCATTGTATCAGGATGCTGATACAAAAGTCTCCCAAACGAACTCCCAAATCAGAAATCAGGGCTAAAAATCACTTCCTCACAACCTAATCGTTTTGTTTATTGAGTTTTAAAAAAATCTGAGCACTTTGATTTTTCCCGTCTTTTTTTGCCATTTCCATGGCAACCGGTGCCATTTTGAAGTCTTGGAGACCAGAAACCAATTACCCATGTCCTTAGCAACCTTTCTGTAAAATTTCATCCAATTCTGAGCACTTTCATTTTCCCGCTTTTTTTTGCCGTTTCCATGGCAACCGGTGCCATTTTGAAGTCTTGGAGACCAGAAACCAATTACCCATGTCCTAAGCAACCTTTCTGTAAAATTTCATCCAATTCTGAGCACTTTCATTTTCCCGCCTTTTTTGCCGTTTCCATGGCAACCGGTGCCATTTTGAAGTCTTGGAGACCAGAAACCGATTCCCCATGTCCTAAGCAACCTTCGTGTCGAATTGCATCCAATTCTGAGCACTTTCATTTTCCCGCCTTTTTTGCCGTTTCCATGGTAAGTCTTGGAGACCAGAAACCAATTCCCCATGTCCTAAGCAACCTTCGTGTCAAATTTCATCCAATTCTGAGCACTTTCATTTTCCCGCCTTTTTGCCGTTTCCATGGTAACCGGTGCCATTTTGGGGTCTTGGAGACCAGAAACCAATTACCCATGTCCTAAGCAACCTTTCTGTAAAATTACATCCAATTCTGAGCACTTTCATTTTCCCGCCTTTTTTGCCGTTTCCATGGCAACCGGTGCCATTTTGAAAATTCCAAGACCTGATTGCACTTCTTGGTATAGGGTTCCACCTTCCTATGAAGTTTGGTCAAAACTGGACCAGTAGTCTCCGAGAATATGGTCGGACAAATTTTTGGCGGAAAGAGAAGAAGAAGATCAAGAATAAGAAAAAAAATAATAAAAAGAATTGAGTAAAAACAATAAGTCTCCCCAAACTTCGTTTGGGAGACTTAATAATAATAACTAGATTTGCAATTGCAAGCAATAGCTGATGTCACCTCAGACTCCCCATTCGTTGATTCCAGCATATTCATAGCCCCAAAATCTACCTAGAAATCAATTTTCGTTCAAATCCGACAAAGTCGAAATTTGGACGTATTTTGGAGGCCATATTGGAAATGGCGGCCATTGTGAATTTTTTTTCCATGCAGAACACAACTCCTTATGGTGATCTTCCTCTCTGTCAAGTTTCATTTGATTACATCAAGCCGTCTCAAAATGACGGCGCGGACAAAATTATTGGAAGAAAAAGAATAATATTAACTAGTATTAATTGTGTTTGGATGCAAACACAAGAAGTCTCCCAAACGAACTCCCATATCAGAATTCAAAGGCTTTAGATGGGATCCACAGATTTTAAACAACCTTCCTGTCAATTTCATGCAATTCTGAGCACTTGGATTTTCCCGCCTTTTTACCGTTTCCATGGCAACGGTCGCCATTTTGAAGTCTTGGACACCGGAACCAAATTGTATACTTGTTAGGCAACCTTCCTGTAAAATGTCACCCAATTCTGGGCATTTTGATTTTCCCGCCTTTTTTAAAGTTTCCATGTCATCGGTCGCCATCTTGAAGTCTTGGAGACCAGAAGCCAATTCTACACATGTAAGGCAACCTTCTTGTAAAATTTCATTCAATTCTGAGCACACTGATTTTCTCGCCTTTTTTTACCATTTCTATGACACCGGCCATCATTTTGAGGTCTTGGACACCAGAAGTCAATTCTACAAATGCAAGGCAACCTTCCTGTAAAATTTCATCCAATTCTGAGTACTTTGACTTTCCCGCCTTTTTTTTACCATTTCCATGGCACCGACCACCATTTTGAGGTCTTGGACAGAAGGAGTCTGTTCTACACATGTAAGGCAACCTTCCTGTAAAAGGAGAAGGGGCGATAAGGGCCTTATTTGGCCTGAAAAATAAATTTGATTAAATTCACAGAATTTTCTCATTGAAATGTTCTATGGGTATGGCTTTTCAGTAAACAATAACACTCCTCAAATATTGATGTATGATTACTGAATTTTTGAGTGTAGAAGAAGGGACAAATTGAAAATTTTGTCGAAAAATGAAAAATTTGACCAATTTTGACTACTTTTCTGTATAGGAAATATAGAGCACATGCAAGAACCAAAAAGATATTCATATGAGAGGTTGAATTCATTTGTACCAATAAGTTGGTGAATCATCTAGTTGGTTCTTGAATGTGCTCGATATTTCCGGTTAGGAAAACTGTTCGAAAATCTGCCAAATTCGGTATATTTCTACGAAAATGCTCAAAAGTAGCCTGTTCATGATGTCAGAACTGTACCTATTGTGACGTCATTGCTTCTAACTTTTGTATTTTTTCTATAAATGGGATCTCAACTTTGAAACGAACACGAAAGAAAATCTTGAGGTGCAACTTAGAAATTCACCGGAATCTTGGGCCAAATCACCCTCTTACCGCACCTTGTCCTTTCATCAAATTCTGAGCACTTTGATTTTCCCGCCTTTTTTACCATTTCCATGGCACCGGTCGACATTTTGAAGTCTTGGAGGCCAGAAGTCAATTCTACACATGTAAGGCAACCTACCTGTAAAATTTCATCTAATTCTGAGCACTTTGATTTTCCCGCCTCTTTTACCATTTCCATGGCACCGGTCGTCATTTTGAAGTTTTGGAGACCAAAAATCAATTCTACACATGTAAGGCAACCTACCAGTAAAATTTCATCCAATTCTGAGCACTTTGATTTTCCCGCCTTTTTTACCATTTCCATGGCACCGGTCGACATTTTGAAAATTCCAAGACTGGAATGCACATCTTGGGATGGGGTTCTGTCCTGTGAAGTTTGGTTAAGATTGGATCAGTGGTGTCCGAGAAAACTGATGGACAAAGTTGAGGCGGAAAACGGAAGAAAAAGAATAATAATAACAAGTAATAACTGTGTTCGCAAGCGAAACACAAAAGTCTCCCAATCGAACTCCCATATCGGATGCCAAGGCATTACGAGACTCCCTTTTGAAAAAAAATTGGGTAGGGGTTTCCCCTCATAACCTTTGTAAAAAAAAATAATTTCTGGTTTTGCTGCTATGACAACCAAATGCTCTTTTGTCCATTACATCAAATTTCAGACCCTTTCCAAAAAAAAATTGGGAAGGGGTTCCCCTTATAACCTATTTAATACATATTTCTCAAAATTCCTTATTTTTTTTTATCAGAAAACTCCATTTTTCAAAAAAAAAATATGTTTCTGGTTTTGTTTTCATGGCAACAAAGTGCCCTTTTTGTCCATTACACCCAATTTCAGACCCTTTCCATAAAAAATTTGGGCAGGGGTTCCCCTTATAAGCTATGTAATACATATTTCTCAAAATTCCTTCTTTTTTATCAGAAAACCCGATTTTCCCAAAAAATATGCTTTTGGTTTTGTTTTCATGGCAACCAAATGCTCTTTTGTCCATTACATCCAATTATAGATCTCTTTCCAAAGAAACTTTGGGCAGGGGTTCCCCATATAACTTATTTAATACATATTTCTCAAAATTCCTTTTTTTATGAGAAAACTCAATTTTTCAACAAAAAAATACATTTCTGGTTTTGTTTCCATGGCAACAAAGTGCTCTTTTGTCCATTACACCCAATTTCAGACCCTTTCCAAAAAAAATTTGGGCAGGGGTTCCCCTTATAACCTAAGTAATACACATTGCTGCAATTAAAATACTATTATCAACAGAAACTACTATTTCCCCAAAATTTCCATTTTTTGGTATGGTTTCCATGGCAACGGTAGTTATTTTAAAATTTCCAATTCTGTGGAACCCTTCCTTGCATGGCCCTCAACTTTCCTATGAAGTTTCATGGAGCTAGTGTTTCTAGTTTTTGAGAAACAGTGAAAAATATGATGAAAATCATTCAAAATTTCATTTTCCCATAGGGTTACTATAGGACTACCCCACCCCTTTTTAATACCCCCAAAAGTACCCTTAATGGACTCCCTTTAAAATTTTTTTAATGATTGCAAATCTAGATACAAAGGGCTAATATGCTTCCAAGTTTGAAACTTCTGGTCCAATGGTTTCTGAGATCTGCTGCGGACAAGTTCATTAGGACGAGAATAAAGAAAGATGGAAGAATAATAATAATAAGAAGAAACGCAACAAAAACAATAAGTCTCCCAACTTCGTTTGGGAGACTTAATAATAATAATAAAAAGAAACACAGCAAAAACAATAAGTCTCCCCAAACTTCGTTTGGGAGACTTAATAATAATCAGAAGAAACGTAGAATAACAACATGTCACCCCGACTACGTCTTGGGTGACATAATAAGAAACGCAACAAAAACAATAAGTCTCCGAAACTTCGTTTGGGAGACTTAATAAACTCGCGAAACAACGTTTTCACTATAAAACAAAAAACAAAAAACAAAAACAAAAACAAAAAACAAAAAAAAATGAAATAAAAAAAAACATTCTTTTGCAAAAATGAAATTATTAACTGATATCACGTTCAAAGGCGCATTTACTTTTTAAATTGATTCGCCTCTCTTATCAGTTCAACTTTAAAAAAATAATATGCATGGTCAGTGATGGCATCGGTTTATCAACTTTTTCCCAAACACATTAAAAATTTGTTACTTTGCACATATTTTACAACAAAATAGTTTATTTTTGTATTCAGAGTTTTTTTTGTATTCACAATTCAATTCACTTTTCTGTCCTTTTTTTCCCTTAACTGTTACTTGTTTTATCTGTTAGAACATGAAACATGTATATAAAGCATTTTGAGTTTTGATCTTAAAGGTGTCGAGGTAGAAACTTCTTTATTGATTCCAATTAATATTTGCATTAGATATTTTGAAAGGTATTTAACGTTTTGGTAAAAGTAAGATGTCATTGAAGCAGATCTTATATTTTATTCATTTCAGCAGGGTAGAAGATACAATTTGTGATATATATGTAGTAATCTTTAAGCATATCTGTGATTTGTCAATATTTTACATCATTGTTTTCTAAAAAAGAAGAAGATTATTTATAATATATTAAATGATTATCAAATATGATCAGTTAGTGTTAATGTTATTCTTACTTTGTCAGTTATACTCCATGCCGCCTTATCAACATGTGAACCACGACATTTGAAAAATTCAATGGGCTCCTACGTTCTAGTAAGTTTCCTACTGACAATTAGAGGAATACTTGGTAATAGATTCTTTCAGGCACAATCAAATAAAATTAACGATGGTTCTTAATAAATTTGGTATATCAATACCGGCATAAAATGGGTTTAGAAATTTGCAGTTTATTTGTATTTATATATAAGCATTGGTTGTGTTTCTTAATTCAAAAGTTAAATAACTAAGTACCGAAGTTACTGTGAATCAAATGTTCAACTGGCAAATATTATACTTATCACCTTTACAAGTTAGGCAGAGGAAGACTTAGCACTTTTAGTAAAGATTATTTTATACTTTTGTCCATGAAATCCAAAGTAGTTTTTTCCAAATGATATCTTTTTTTTTTTAAATTGGGCTTCCGCATATAAAGAACAATTTAGTTACAAACATTTTAAACTTTGGCCAAGTTATTTTCATATCAAAGGATATCTGAAGTTTATCTATATGAATGCCGCAATTGACAAAATTTAAAAAAAAAACAACGGCAGTAGAATACCAAAGGAACAAAGAAGTGGAATTTACAAAAATCGAAGTCCAAAGACATGACCAAAACGAGGACACAGAAAACAATGTCGTGAAACACAGAAAACAATGTCGTGAAACATAGAAAACAATGACGTTGGACAGATACTAAGCACAGAAATAGAAAAGACAATATTCAAGAACAAGACACTCACAGTGAGAACTCCAGTGAAACTGAGAGTGACATCAGGTGCCCCGGAAGGGTAAGCATGTCCTGCTCTATTAACTGCATCCGGCACACTGTAAGTGAGTCAAACTAGGAAAATGTCACAATCGGTAGTCAAATCCGGGGAGACGTTAATCTAGCTGAAAATGTCCGCTTTCATTTTGGGATACTGACACGTCATATCTTGCAATGATGTTATGGTGACGGCCATAGAATTTCTTGATGGATGAAGTTAGCAATGGTTGAAAAAATCCCTGACTAAGCAGCTTTTGGGACAATGTTTTTGCTATGTTTAAAGAAATCACTGTATAAACTATACGCTCGACAGTAACGAATCAACTGCGAAATGTAAACTCCATAGGCTGGAGTGGTAGGTATTGTACGAGTACGAGTAAAGGAAAAGGTCAGGTAACAGTGAGGCACAGTTAGTTTGCATATGATTCCCTATTGTCTGTTGGAAAACATGACCTCTGAATTCGAAAAAATATTGTCGATCAAAAATTCTAACATTTTCATTACGTCAGTCTCAGTGTAAAAAAAGAGATACCAGATAACTTTTGCAGCACTTAGGACAACTATTTAAGAACTATAGCACTACGCTATTTATTGTCATTTTCATTTCCATGTAGGAAGGATTTTCAGCTCATTTTCTTGGAAGCAGCAGAGTTACTGAATCACCTCATAAAACAAACATGAGTTAACTAATAAAACTTAAGTATTTAGCTATTTAATCCAATTTTCTAAAATGTCTTATATTTGTTCTGAATTGAAATTCTCTAATATTTTAGTTTTCTAGCGCTATTAATTTTATATTTGTTGTAATGCAGGAATCTTCAACTATGAAGTTATATATTATCCTTAGGGTTAAGTTCACATCAGTGTTCTGAATGGTATGTTTGCTTTGTATGGAATAGCCTCGAATCCCTTGCAAGCCCAAACTAATTTTATATTTGACGTAAGTCTACAACTATGGAGTTATTTATTGTCCCTTGGGCTAAGTAAACATCAGTGTTCTGAATTGTATATTTGCTTTGCGTGGACTAGCCTCGAATTCCTTGTAAAAACGATTAAGTTGTCTGTTTTAATGCTCCGTTTATTATGGATATAAGGTTACTTCAACTAACAAACTCCTGAGAATACTTCGAAAGGACATTTTCAAAAATCCAAACCTATCTTATGTCTCCTAGGTACGTAAGTTACACAAATGCCTTTACAAACAGATACATTGCTCGGTCTTCCACAACACAAAAACCCCTTCAAAGGTCCTGACTCTACTAATTACTGCAGTGGAGAAGGCTCAAAATATGTAGAAGTATACTAATAAAACTTGTGTGAATTCTTTATTAAATTGCATATTTTTGAAAAATTCTATAACATGAATAAAAGTTCCAAATCAAATTCTATTTACATACATTATTTTGGTTTTAAGTTTCAAATAAAACAAGAAAAAGATGAAGTCGGAAGCTTATACCTTCGCCTGTTTGTTTGTTTTAACTATTTAATTATTTATTTATTTAAGACGTGTATTCAAGTCATGCTTGAAATGTAAGTTAATGAGACCTAATTTTTATCAGAGGCTTCGCAACTTTCTGAGACACACCTTCTTGAATGATGTTATTTCTTTAAGAGATTAGCATCTTATATCTGGAGTATTTTGCACACTTCAAGCTCACACACTCATGCATGAAAGGTAGGTCAACGTTACTTAATGCTTATCAGATGAATCCACAAATAAAATATTATTCAACTAAGAGTTCTTGAGATCTTGACTCTTACAAAAATTTCAATCTTAGTCCCTCATGCATAAAATGTGATCAATTGTAGCTCGAGGTGACCTTATTTTAATCTGGAGTTTCGTAACTTAACAGAACGCATCAATGTTCAACTGAGCAGGTATTCTTTTCTCAACTAACATAATGTTAAGTATAATTTTGCAATTCAAAGAAGTATGCCTTTACGTTAATATCGAAACATTCTTCAAATGAAATTCATTATTGAGATACTATTAAGTTCCACCCTGAATGAACAAAGTTGGACAAAGAATAAAATGAAAATTCGTAAATGAAAACCTTCAAAGAAGGTGAAGACTTTATCGGAGTTTCAAATAAAAGTTAGTATCTATATCAGAAATTATGTCAATGCAATGTAAAAAGGAATAGCTGTCCATAATCCCACAATTCAGAGCTTTGTTACGTCTCTGAAGTATTTGAAACAAATTAAAAGGATTAATATGATGATATTATCTGAAGAAATAAAAGCTCAAGTTCCATTATTAATAGATTTAAAATTTTGAATTAAAACTGGCCCAAAGTTAAAGTTCACATCATTAATGTTTTCAAACAACAGTGCAAAATTTCAGAGGTATTAAGTCAAAGATGTAAATGTTTCAGATCACAGAAACCAGGTACTGTTATGATAAACTTGATGAAAAAGAGCCTACGTTCAGCAATGCATAAATTTAACAAATCTATTCCAAACTGCTCAAGGGGGTGCACATCTTCAAAGTGTCTGGAACTAATGACTAGAGTTTCAAAAGCATCAGATATCAGGTGTCAGAATTTCAGATTACAGAAACTCTAAATACCAAAAATCTCACCCCTACCCCAACACATTTCCCCAAAAACTGTAAATGTTTTGTCTATGTTGGGATAAAAGTAAAGTTGCATGAATACTATCCTGATTTGGTATTTCAAATCCCAGTTGTCAGCTTAAACTCAATATTTTGTCCAAAAATGATGAAAAATGAGAATTTGTAGCATTTCAGATTTGTCCAAAATTCACTTTTAAATCGTTATATGTGGCAAATCTGGAGAATTTATCTGCAGATATGCCAATTCGTTGTCTTAACCGATACATATGTTATCTAAAAGCACTGTTCAGACAAATAAGGAGTTCTCAATCTGAATCTAAATACTGAAAAACTGACCCCTACCCCAACAAAATTAAACTTAAAAATTTCCAAAATATGACCGTCTTTACATATAAATGAACAAAGCTTACTAATGTTTTACTTTCTTTTCAAAAGATGCATTTGTTATATCATAATTTGTAATTTTTACTCCAAAATATGGGTAAACTTGAATATTTTGGACGATTATAGTGAAAAATGGAAATTTCCAGTATTTCAGAATTTTCCGAAATTCAAAATTAAATCGCTGAATAACTGCCCATAAACCGGACGCATGATCTTATTTTTGATATATGGGAGGCTCTGTGTCTTTCGGTGTTTGATAATGATATGTCATTGGACCTTTATACAATATTTTAGCTTTTTAAGCTAATAAAATGAAATAAATTGTGTCGAATATGTGTGGTAAGGGGTAATATGTTTGTAATTCATGAAACTGTAGTTAGTCTAAAAGGCCTAAAAGCATACTTTCTAATTGCTTAGATATGATGACACGATATTTAATCAACATTTTCAAGTTATATATTAATTTCATGAAGTATTTGCATCTCAAAGTCAAAACAGCAGAAATTCTGAAAAACGGAAAGTTCCCATTTTTCATACAATTTCGGACAGAAGAGTCGAAAAGAGACCTTTTGAAAAGTTTTAATCTACTTAAATGATCTTCTGCATGTCAGTTTTAGTGAAATACACGCTAGAATTCCCATTAAACATTATCTTTTTATCATTTAGAGCCTGAATATTTCAAATTTTCTCTTAATTTTAAGGGGGAGGGGTGCTATTTTTGACATTTTTGAACCTACAATACGTCTGAAACTTGAATTTTGGCTTACAATTTGTTGCTAACATACCATAGATTATCACTGCATCGGCAATTATGTAATATATATTCAGATTTTTACGACCCTTTAGTCAAAAAGTTGAAATTGTGAAAAATGTAAAATTCCGAAAAATTCCATTTTTCAAAAATTTTATACCGAAAATCAAACTTTGGACTTTGATGGTTTTATTTTCCAACATTGTATCCCAACTGATAAGTTAGGCCTAAAAACTAGATCAAATGACGAGGGTTGTTTATCTGGAAGGAATTGACAGTCTAAAATCGTCATTTCCGCAATTTCTTGCAGGGGTAGGGGTACATTTTTTGTATCCCCAGATCATAAAATGGACGTAAAGTACCCAAACTTGTGTTTATTGTAACGCATATTAAATTAGCTTTTATTTGATACCAAATTTCAGTATATATTGCTTATCTGTAAAAAATTATGGAGCTTAAAAGACGAAACTTATGTTAAAATGAAAATGTAATAATTTTTCGGGTGTACTATAAAAGTGGGCCTATACTGTTTATGCGTGCAGGTTATGTTCGTGTTAACATGTTTTATTTTGAAAAGAGACATAGAAGGACTGAAAAAAACGGTCTGGTTCGGAAGTGGGGGCTGCACGGAAAGTGTTTCCAGCCCACGGACTATTAACACCGGTTTTGTAGTAGTTACATCAATATCCACTTAGAAACCAAATGTCATTGCAATCGGACAATATTAAGTGCTTAAGTGCACGCTAGGGGCCTTCTTGATCTTGCTTGAGGGGGTGAATATTGTTCACCTCTGGTTGAAAATCCTCAGGCGACATCAAGATGTAGACAGGAATAAAATTCCTGTCCTTGATAAACTGGAATTTTTCTATGTATCGTGTGCGTTTTTGTCACATGTACATTCACTCCATATCCTTTCATTTTTCCTAGCTGTTGAATTTTCCCTCCTTTTCTGGTGGCCAATTTGAAAATGGCGGTCAACGAATAATTTTTAACATCGGTTTTGAAGTTGCGACATCAATACCTATTTGGCAACCAAATTTCATTGAAATCAGACAATGTTGAATTTTTCCCGCCCGACCAATACCTATTTGAAATTTCATTGAAATAGGACAATGTTGAATTTGGTGGCCATTTTGAAAATGGTGATCAACGAACAATTTTCAACAACAGTTTTGAAGTTGCAACAGCATGGCAAAAATTTTATCAATTTACACTTAACCTTCATCTTCTATAGTTTTGAAAATAAAACACGAAAAATATGAAAATTTTGAAAATTCTGTGAAAAAAGGCAATAACTCCTACATGAGTTTTTAGATTTTCTTCAAAATTTAAGGGTGGGTAGAACTTGATATGCTGAGCATTTTTGCAATTACCATTGACCTCTATTTGTTATATTTTTGAAATAAAAAATGCAGAAATTTTGAAAATTTTACGGAAAACAGGGCTATAACTCAGAGATGGATTTTCAGATTTTCTTCGAAATTGCATGTTAGGTAGATCTCATCATGTTGATTATTTTAAACCTGTCAGATTGTTTTATATCTATTAAGGTTTTCCAGTTATTGGCCTTAATTGCAATTTAGCCCTATGTTCAACGCTGTTATCGTTGTTTGTGACGAGGTTCTAACGTACTTTAGTGTTTCATTGAACTTTGGTCTCTCCCTAACCCTGTCAAAAGTGCTTGTAACTTGTCTGTCATTAAGCTATTGTCTCGCTCTACCTCTATCAAAAGTACTTTCCTAGGCGTCGCCTTTTGCTTTGGACTCGCCCCGAAACTTTTCAAATGCATTCATTGGTTGCGTCCCCATGTGTTTTCACTGGCCTTGCCTTTATCCTAGCTTTGGTCTCGCCCTTACCCTAAAATTTATCTATTTTAGCTCATCTGTCCCAAAGGGTCAGGTGAGCTATTGCCATCACTTAGCGTCCGACGGTGTTCATCGTCCGTCGTAAACTTTTTCAAATATCTTTTCCTCTGAAACAAATGAGCAAATTTTAACCAAAATTCGACTGAATCATCACCAGGGTATCTAGATTCAAAATTGTGTTCGATTAGTCCAAGGACAAAACAACGTGGCTGCCGTTTCTAAAAATAACACATAGGGGCGAAATTGCTGTTTTTGGCAAATAACTCAAAAACAGTTACAGATATCAAAAATCTGACATCGGGCGAAAAGTGATCAGCATGACAAAATTTACCTGCCCTGCAATTTTGAAGAAAATCTGACTAAGCGTTTTGGAGTTATTGTCCTTTTTCCGCAAAATTTTCCAAAATTTAATATTTTCTATTTTTTGTTAAAATTATAACAGATAGAGGTCAACTGTTATTGCAAAAATGTCCAGCATATCAAGATTTATCCACCTGAAAAGTTTGAAGAAAATCTGAATACTCATATAGGAGTTATTGCCCTTTATTGGTCAAATTTTCATAACTTTATACATTTTGTCTTGTATTTCAAAAACAGTTTGAAATAGAGGTTAAGTTTGAGATACAAAAATGTGCAGCATGTCAAGGACATCATTTTTTCTTCATGATAAAAGTTGTCTGACTTGCCTGCACCTCATCCAAGATGGCCGCCAGTATGGAACTTTGTTTAACATTGGACCATATAGGGAAACCACATTCAAAAATCTTCTTGTCCAAAACTACTTGGCCATTTGGAATCCTACTTGGTCATAAATGTCCTTAGATGGCCCCTTTAAAAATATGTTTGTCAAGTCCGTATCAGATCCAAGATGGCCGCAATCGGCAAACATTGTTTTACATTGAACCCAATGAGAAAGCATTCAAAAATCTTCTCTTCTTAAACCATTGAGCCAATTTTAACCAGCATATGCCGAAATCATAACAAGGGTATCTACATTCAAAATTGTGTTTGATTAGTTTGAGAATCAAATAACATGGCTGAAGTTACTTAAAGTAACACATAAGGACAAATTGCTGTTTTTTTTTTTTTTTTTGCAAATAACTCAAAAATCGTTACAGATATCAAATATCTGTTACAGAGTAAAAGTGGTTAGCATGACAAGATCTACCTGCCTTGTAATGCTGAAGAAAATACCCGTTATGGAGTTATTGCCCTTTTATCGTAAAATTTTCAAAATTTTCATATTTTTTTCTATAAAAAGATAGAGATCAACTTCAAATTGCAAAAATGTTAAGCATATTAAGATCTGCCCAGCTGGAAATTTTGAAGAAATACCCGTGTAGGAGTTATTGCCCTATATTTGTCAAATTTCGTAATTTTATACAATTTGCTTTATATTTCAAAAAAGATTTGAATTCTAGATGCAGAAATGTCAAGGGCTATATTTTATCGTCATGATTGAAATTGTCTGACATGCCCGCGTCTCATCCAAGATGGCTGCCATCGGAGAACTAAGTTTAACATTGGAACCCACAGGAGAACACTTTCAAAGATCTCCTCTGAAACTACGTGACCAATTAGGACTATACTTAGTCACAACTGTTCTTTGTTGGTCCCCTTTGAAAATATGTCTGGCAAGTCTGCATCAGATCCATGATGGCCCCCATCGGGAAACATAGAGTTTAACATTGAACATAATGGGAAAGCATTCAAAGATCTTCTCCGCTAAAGCTACATAGCCAATTAGAACAAAACGTGGACACAATAGTCCTTTGGTGGTCCCTTTTAAAAGATGTGTTTGGGATGTCTGTGCCTCATCCAAGAAAGTTGCCAGCAGGGAATACAGTGCCCTATGAGAAATGCATTGAACGATCTCTGACACATTGGGCCATATTACATCGAGGTCTATTTTTTAAATGTCTATGTCAGCCATGAACCAGGTGAGCTACAGGCTCTTTAAAGCCTCTAATTTAACTACACCTTCCAGTATTTTCTTTGTAATCAAATAACTAAATTCCGAACTTACAGTAAATTTAATTTCTGCATATGGCCATTTCGTATAGTGGCCGATGCGGCCATTTCGCGTTTTCGCGTTTTTGCGTTTTCTACTTTCACTTTCCACAGAGCGAAAACGCGAATACGCGAAATCGAGAAGGCAAAAACGCGAAAACGCGAAAGCGAAATCACGAAAAAGCGAAACGAATTTCACTTCATGTTTTCGCGTTTTCGCCTTTAATTTCTGTTTTCGTGATTTCGCGTTTTTGCGATTTCGCGTTTTTGCGTTTTCATGTTTTCGTCTCGGAAGTAAAGATCTAACGCATGCGTCATTTGAAACAATAGTGTGGCCATCTCAAACTTCAATTGAAAAACAATATGTGGTATGTTGTGACCAAATTCAATAAACTCATGAACTGTATTGATTTTTGAATTGAATTTATTCGGATGTAATTACTACTCCAACCAACTTTTGTATTTTGTATACGTTTTAAGACTTTCATATGTTAGATTCTCTCCATACCGTATGTGTTATATAATTAGAAGTTGAAATGATATTTTATAATAAAAATAAGTTTAAATTGGTGTGCATTCCTTAATTAGCGTCTTTTAAATTTAATATAAGGTCAACTGGGTTTGTGTGTGAACAAGATCATGTCACAATGGACAAATTTGTCAAAACAATTTCATTAGATCGTTATTGTAGGGGATTTGTTCACTGACAGATTAATCTCTCCCTGACTTCTTTTAAGGCATTTCCCCGTAAATTAATTCCTACATTTTCACCCCGGTTAAACTTTACACCCCAGGTCTTTTGTTTCACTCGGGTGTATATCATTTGGAAACTTTCTGTCAAATAATAGACTGTGATCACTGGGGCTTGACAGGGATGGTCAGATACCCCGTCACACCCTGTGATCACAGACTATTGTTTGACAGAACGCTTGGCGGGAAAGTTCGGTGTATCGCTTAAAGGAATAAAAATGACAAAATTATTTGTGTCAACTAATACACAGGTGCTTGAGGATATGACCCTGTATTGGGCCCAGTGTGGCTCCCCCTTTTTTTATAATATTTTCTTAATTTTTCAATATTCAGTGTCATTTATTTATGCTATTTTGTACTATTAAGGGGATACGATACAGTAAAGATCCTGAACTGATTTTTTCGTGAAATTTTGAAATCAAGTCAATTTAAATATGCTCTTTCCAAATCTGCAAAGAAAAATATACCTTCATGATTTCGTTTTCGAGATAATTGCGATTCAAAATTGCCCATTTTCCAAAATATTGCGTAAAAATTGTATTTTTACAACAATATGTAAAATGTCATAACTTTTGAACGAATTAAGCTAATTGCTTCCGGTTTTTTGCTACAGTTTCCTGAGATATTTCTAAAGAAAGTAAGTATACATCTAAAAACAAAATTTCAACATTTGTGGTTCGAAATTGACATTTATGTTCATATTTACAGAAAAAACGTTCATTTCTTGTAAGTAAAATTTCACATAGAAAAAAATTGTGAACTGATTTTTTCTTTATAATTCCCAGAGATCTCCGTGAAACATCACTCTTCCAAAATTCGCTTTGAAAAATGGGGGTCCATGTGCTTAATTTAAAGCAACAGAGAGAAAACTGGCATTTTTTATCGCTACAAATGAGCATTCCCGGTTTTGGCGCGAAATGACGTTACATTATATTTTGCTTGGAAAAACGTCGTAAACTTATGTTTTCTCGCTTATTAGTGTTGCGAAAAATAGGACAGAATTTGAATTCATTAAACAGGAAATAAAAGACATCAAACAGAACAGAAAATTGATCCTGTGATTAATGATTACTTGCGTCTGAAGATATTCACAAAGATCAGTCGAATACAACTCGACCCTTCTAGCGACTTTGTGATGATTTCCCTTATGTCGCTGTTCAAGTATATAGATCAATATAGAGTGACCAATTCCCTGGTTTCACCTATCGACCTTTTATTAAAAAAAATCAGAATTCATTGTATGTTGTGTTGGTTTAATTTAAGGGGTTGGGTAGGAGGGTTTTGATCCCGATTTCCCCAGAAAAGAATGTACGATTCCCCCAGTCATCCCGAAAAATAAAATTGACCGAATTCAGTTCCTGATAATTGTTTTTTCCCGAATTCTCTGTGAAATAATTGGCCTTTCCTGTTGTCCGGAAAAAGATCATACCGACCCTCATTTAAAGTTAAATAATTATCATGCATATTGTCGTGATAATGCCTCTTCAATATCATACTCGCGCCTATTATTTATTGATAATACATTGTCTCAGCATTTTGTATTTAACCCGTGAAAGTATTGTGATATAAAAAAAACGATTTTCACGGGATTTTTAATTGAATTTTCAAAGGATCCCCTGAAAATTCAAATCGTAAAACTCCGTGAAATTGCCCTGAAAATTGATTCTATTGTAAACGATGCCGTTGGAAAAAATGATTCTATTGGAAACGATGCCGAAAGGAGATTTTTGCTTTCAGGTTTCAATTTGAGAAGTATGTCGAATCTTGAGTTGCCACGTTCCCTATTTCGTCATGAGCAATTCATATTTAACCACATTGATTTTATCATAGATTTATTTTACATGCTTTTCTTGCTTCGGTATTCGTTTGCCGATGTATTCACAGACAGTAACCTGTCCGCAATTCGCGAAGTCCGGTGATTTATGACGTCGCGCTCTAATCTGTGACGTCGCGAAAACAACATTCCAGATCCGGCGATGTTATTATCTGCCCTTGGTACTGTATCGTATCCCCTTAAATATAACATGCATTTATCGTCTATTTCCTATTTTACCAGTAATGTGACTTTCGATATGTTATATAAGGAGCCCCATATTAGTGCAAAATAGCACAAATAAATGACAAATTTTGAAAAATGGAGAAAATATTATAAAAGAGAGAGCGGACATAGGGGCCAATACAGGTTCCTGTCTTCAAGCACCTGTGAATTAATCATGTAAACCACACAATCACTCATGTTTTCCATAACTATTGATTGTGTGTATTCTCAAGAAGAACGTATTCAACATTCTAGAGGGGCGGACAGTGAGTGTATTTCCCCTCCTTCCGCCCCTTTTTTCTTTCTCCTGTCTTCTCTCTCCTTGCTCCGCCCCTCTCTCCTTTCTCCTGTCTCCTCTCTCCTTGCTCCGCCCCCTCTCTCCTTTCTCCCACACCCAGTCTCCTTTCCGTGACCCCTTTTCTACCAGTCTCTCTACCGCCTCATTTTAAGGTAATAATATTAAATCGACCTTTTTTCTTAATATGAATCTATTAATCACAATTCTGAAATATCGCTTGTGAAAAAAAAACAAACAGTTCCAAGTTTAAGGTTCCACTGGAGTAAAATAAAATAGGACACACGATAAAGATAAAACTTTTTCCTGTTTTTTTTTCAAGCTAAATGAAATATAGTAATAAATCATGCGGAAATGCATTCTTTTAAACATAATTAACATGTGCTCGCTCAAATTTTAAAAAAAAAATCAGGAGGTCAGGAAAACGTCTAATTCTTGTCGAAATTGTTCTGAACGAATACTATGATGTATATAATACCGTTCCATTCATTAAAAAAGTCGTGGTCACTGATGGGAGTGGACTCAAGCACTGCATAATATTTTGTTGTTGCTTTTTTTTTTATGTATTTTATTGTTGTATCATCGTTCGTATTATGTATTGTATATATGCCTTCAGCCCTTCGGGGCATAATTGTGCATTTATTTGAATAAAGTATAATGCAGGACAAGCTACCACTGGTTTGCCTAGTAGCATGTTTAAAGAAGAAATTTGGCAATTTCTAAATTACTTCCCAAAATGTACCAAAATTGAGCTGAATCTTGAAAATGAACAGTAGTCCAGCGGAGCGGGGACATAGAAATGCCGGGCGTACGTGCGTCCGTGTGTCCGTGCGTCCGTCCGTCACACTTTCTTGTAAGCGCTCTCATGCCTACAAATTTTAACGGATTTTCATGAAATTTATACCAAATGTTAATATTACTAATACCTAAATCAGTCTCGGTCGATACGTTTTGGGGGAGTTATGGGACTTTGATCAAGATAATGACTCCGTTTTATCCAAAAATTGACCTTGTAAGCGCTCTCATGCCTTCAAATTTTGATGGATTTTCACGAAATTTTTACTAAATGCTTATACCACTAATACCTTGTTCTAAAATCAGTCGGGCGAGACTTTTCGACGGAGTTATTGGACATTGACCAAAATAACGACACCGTTTCGTGTAGCACTCTCATGCCTACAAATTTTGACAGATTTTCATGAAATTTATACCAAATGTTAATACCACTAACACCTTATTCAAGTTAGAACATCAGCCTTGGTCGATACTTTTTGTATCCAAACATATTTAATTCTGGAACAGCCCTGAATGTTTGAAAATATTGCAATTTCATAGACAGTATACATGTGTATTGCTTGAGCGGCGGGGGATACAAGAATTCTATTTTTGTATGTTTACTGAGTGTCTTTATTTCTGACTTTAGTGGAACCTTAATTATGATTGTTTCAAATTACCAGTCAGATCGCTAGAAAATTGTTTCAAGTATCATTCCTTTTACAAAATGCAACATATATAATGATGTAGCGTGTTATTTAACAGGTATTAAACATCTATTAAATGCATATGAGGGCTATAGACTAGAATATTTTGTTCAAGTTGTCAGAAATCCCCATGTGATCTACAGCCCGAGGCTAACGGTCAAGGGCAATAGAACTCTTGGGGTTTCAGACACCGAGAGCAAAATCTTCTAGTCTAATGCCCTCATATGCATTACATAACTGCTTAATTACCTTATTAAATTATTTTAGCCAAAACATATCTCATGCAAGCAAAGAGGAGTTGTTTTCAAGATAAATCAAATTCTAAATCATACATCGTTTTAACACTGTTTCAAAACTGCACAAATTGTATTCATAAAATGTTTTTAAATTTTTGAGTTTTAATGAATTATAAACATAAATTTTTTACAGGTGAAATCAAGTGCAGATATAAAAATTGTTTATCACATTGAAGTGTCACATTTCCAATATCCCCCGCACCAACCCAACCTTATTGAATGTGAAATGTTATGGGCTATCCTAAAATCTACGACTAACTGGAAAGCTTACACGATGTGAATAAAAAAACCACCTTTTAAAGAAAACACCCCGAGACATATCAGATGTTGAAATAATTAATGGGTAGCCCTTTTGTGAACAATTATTGAATCCTTTGAACTATCAATGGAAGTGTTATCATAAATTTCAAGTTATCATTCTCCCTAACCCCCCTCCCCCCACCCACACTCCAAATTGTAACTACATGACCTGCTACACATTTGTTTGCATAAAAGTATGTTTTTAATAAGTAAAGGCACAAAACAAAATTTTATACTTACAATACATGTTGTTTTTTGAAGAAAGATGACCAATTCGGGGGGCTTAATTTCTTCAATTTCCATATAATTTGAAATTATGATATACTGATGTATAAATTACAATCTCTATTTTATCTTCTTATTCACTATATATCCACGCATTGAAATATTTTATGCAAATGATAAATATATCCATTTTGTTAACTTTTGTTTGTGACATTCATCACTGATTTGTCCTTTGAACTCACTGTTATTATCATACGGCATACTCGATTTGTTTGTGTAGTTTTATACATCAATGAACTCGCTGTCTACGTGACATAATTGTTATTTAAAATAGTCTAGATCAGTATGTTCATTGTTTGTTTGAGAAATACTCAGTCAGGAAAAGGCATCCAACGGGGTTTTGAAGTAAAGGTCAAAATTAATAAATATTATATTCGCTTTTGAGGTTTTTATATATTTTTCGTGTTTAACTATGAAAAGAATAATGCTTTTCTCTTTACCTTGGGTGTAAGTTAGTTATACCCTTCGGTTAACGGTGTTTCTGGAATAGAAAACCCTCCGGCCTCCGGCCGTCGGGATTTTCAATTCCAGAAACACCTTTACCTATGGTATAACTATTACGTGCACCGTGCAATCAGGGTAGCGACTAACTGTACGCAGGGTAGTGCAAAACAAACCAAAAATAGACATGCAGACGAAAAGTAACTTCATTATCATATGGTATTTGTATCATATTTATATGTGTATTGGCAATTGTAAAGGAAAACTACACTATTAACCTTTATTTGTATCAAATATGTAAGCGTATATCTTTTAATAAAGTCAAAATAACCAAAAGAGTTAGTGTACACCAAAAAAACAGGGTAGGACTAAGTGTAAAGTTGGTAGCGACTAAGCAGTACACAGGGTAGGACTAATCTATTATTACATATTGCATATTGTTGAGGATATTCTCATACTATTTGTCAATGGAGATACCATATTATATTCAATGGCGATTTTTATTATATCTCATTACGCTGTAACCAAGCTTTCTATTTGATGTATTCACTTTTTTCTTTTTTTTCACAGACATAAAAAACACATCTTGACTTCTTCTGGGGATCTCTGAACCATATTGTCTAAATATAGAATGCGTCGTACAAAATTAAAAATGTGTTAATTTTTATGACGGAATTTTCGAAAACATGCATGTATTTGATTGTGCTTTTCCCTAATTAACTGCTTTTAAGTTACCAGTAATCCCTTACTGATGTTGTATGAAAACAATGCTACACCTTGCAAGATATCGAGCTTTTAAATTGCTTAAAATATATGCTTCTATCAAAAATAGAATGCATGCTTTTCAAGTTCTTTCGTTGATGATAGAATTCATTTTTTTTTCAAATGCAGGAAATCGGACCGAAACACACTCTTTGGCATATATTTCATTAAGCAATGAAAAGCAATGTTTTTCTTCTCTTCGGAACGTGTCTACAGCAAACAATTCTAGTACTCGAATTCCAGGGAAACCGGGAAAAAAACTAATTATGAAATTGAAGTTCATTTATAATTTTTCATGACAGTCTTAAACTAAATTTTGATTGACGAAAAAAATTTAACCTGAAGCACTGCAAACCGATTAAATATTAATAGCTCAATAGTGTTCATTAATTAGTGCCGATTATCTCTCAGTACATTTATATATTGATTTTTTACGTTTAAAAATAAAACTGTTTCCGGCGGGAAAGCGATTCAAAAGTTCAGTATTAAAATGTTTAAATATAATAAATGTTGCAACTAAAGATTTTCCTAGCCATGGCCAGCTCATATGACTGTGGCTTATGGTGTTTTGTCCTTTATCCACAGACTTTCATTATACCATTGGTACTGGTATTAGTCCAAGTAAACAAAACAGCTCATAGCAATTGCATATTAACATTTGTAGGGCATAATACGCGTATTTGTTTGTAAACTTAGTCATACCCTTCGAACAATTAAAATCCTACCCTGCGTACAGTTCGACTTTTAGTTAGTCGCTACCTGCTGTACGCTTAGAAATTGCGTACAGTAAAACTTTTGCTAATTATACATTTATAAGCAATCAAAACAACCTATAACTGACACAAAATATTAATTGGCACCTCCAAATCTCATAATAATCGAAGTAAAGCATAATGTCCAGATAAAATGAAAAATTAATCAACATTTTTTCGTCTGCATGCCGTTTTTGTTTTTGTTTTTTTTTTTTGCACTACCCTGCGTACAGTTAGTCGCTACTCTGATTGCACGGTGTAGAGTTTCACCGGGGATGCATTAATAAGAGTGTCGAATTTGAGTACGTTAGAACCGAACTGTCAATCCGAAACAAATCAATTAGGTATAAAGTATTTAACGCATTCTTTTTTTATTTTTGAATTCTCGGTTTTGTTGGTTGGGTGTAATTCTTGTAATAGAACATTATAAATAAGAAAGAAATTAACTTTTTATGTCTAAATACGAAAGAGAAAGAAACAGTCAAAAATTTAGAAAGGATTAAAACTGAAGGTTTGTGATGTATGAAAAAACGATATGTGCGAGTAAAAAATCGAACCGATGTTCTTGGCACCTAGCTGGGAGTGAAACGATGAACTGAAAAGGTGGGGAGGGGTCCAAGGGAGTTTCCAAAAAGGATCCCAGCCATGAAAGAACAAGCCAACAAAAAGTAACAAAACCGGTTTGGATTGATCGTGAAGAGAAGGAAGCTTAATACATTTAGCATGTCTCAGTATATCTTGCATATAAAAAACCATGATGGCAAAAAGTAAACCTTTACTCATACTCAAACCACAACATATAAAGACAGTAGCCCGACCCTCTCTGCCCAGGGTCATACACTTGTGTAATTGTTTCATTAGATTCAAGCAACCTCATGTTTAGTACATGTATTGATATGTACTGAACAGATTTAGATGGTTGATGTGTATGTAGTGTTTTATCTATAGCATATCTCCTCGATCAGTACTTTTCATGTAAAACTTCTATGTATTTTCATGTTAGTCTGTTATCTCTATAGCACTTTCACTGAGTTTAACGTTTTGGAATTATAAAGGGTACTGACGGGGTTTGAACTAATGCGTTCTCTTCTAGTTCGAAAACTAACAGGACCTTAGGTTTAATTTAAAAAACCATTAGCGGATCCAAAAGGAGGGTGTTCCGTGGGTTGGAACCCCCATTTTGACGATCATGTATTTTTTAATGAATATCCTGATGTTTTACTAACAAGTATCCCAAAAAAATTCTTTTATTTCTTAATTTGAATTCTTCTTTTAAATTCCCAGGACGCGGATTAAGCAATGCACATCAATTTAAACTTGCTTACTATAAAATATTATTTCATCTTTTAATTATATAACACATACGGTATGGAGAGAATCTAACATATGAAAGTCTTAAAACGTATACAAAATACAAAAGTTGGTCTGAGTAGTAATTACATCCGAATAAATTCAATTCAAAAATTAATACAGTTCATGAGTTTATTGAATTTGGTCAAAACATAACACATACTGTTTTTCAATTGTAGTTTCAGATGGCCACATCATTGTTTCAAATGACGCATGCGTTAGATCTTTATTTCCGAGACGAAAACGCGAAAACCTGATTTGGCACGCAATAGTCACAAAAATTCGAGAAATATTGTATCTTGACGAGATACCTAGTTTCTCGCACGAGATACAAGGTTTCTCATCATCTCGATCGGGATCGAGATAAAGGGTTTTTCGCCGTGATTGAAATCTCGCACGAGAAACCTAGTATCTCGTTAAAAAACCTTTCATCTCGGCATCTAGAAACATTCGAACACGCGTAAAACCCTCTATCTCTATCGAGATTGTAAGTTTTTATCGAGATGCAATAATTATTTTTAGCCAATCGTGACACGAGATGAAAATCTCGTGTCAAAACCTATCATCTCGGTCGAGATTTTATTTCGTACGAGACTTCATCGTGTAAACTATCTATCTCAATGTGATGTGATTATCAAATTAACCAATCAAAAAACGAGATGAAAATCTCGTGTCAAACGAAATTTCATAACGTAAACCCCCCTTCCATGTATATCACCCAGATCAAGGACTTTAATGCTTAGTTTTCACCTCGTGTCAAATATCTTAATTCGGTCAAGATATAGATTCTAAACGGATTTCATTTGCACTAGTGTTGTAACAGAATACAAGTTCCACCATAATATTTGTTCCAAAGGACAAAATATTGCCCATTACTAAAACACGGAACGACGGAATGGCGGAACAGCGGAACAGTCTAAAATACGGAATAATGCTCCGTGGATTAAAACGGAACGTTCCGTAAATCAATGTTCCGTGTTTTGAGATATACTTCGTAGTTTTGTCCTTAGATATATTTGATATTACTGATTATTCGGATTGCGTTTGGTTTTATGCCTTTTAAGCATTTTTGAAATTATGGATTTCCATTGTTTGGGTTCTAGTGCTGCTGATGAGGAATTAATTTCCGAAATGGCCATACAGCTCATTAAAATAATTGCAGTTTCAGTTAACAGATGTTTTATGGTCTCATGTTCATTTACTCCATTTCCTTTCGTAAAATATTTAATACTGGAGTTTGTCTTTTATTGCAGTGTGGAGTTGGTAAAACAATTCCCCGTGGTAGAGATGTATGCTCTTTATTTTTCTTAGATATGGTGTACTTGTACATGAGATAATATCTCATGTGTAAACTTTGATCAATTACTATAATCTAAATTTATGTAAATTCAAAAACCAAAGGATTTACTCCCTCCATCGTAGTTTTGTCCTTAGAGATATTTGATATTACTGATTTTGGTTTTATGCATTTTAAGCATTTTTGAAATTATGGATTTCCATTGTTTGAGTTCTAGTGCTGCTGATGAGGAATTAATTTCCGAAATGGCCATACAGCTCATTAAAATAATTGCAGTTTGAGTTAACAGATGTTTTATGGTCTCATGTTCATTTACTCCATTTCCTTTCGTAAAATATTTAAATGAAATAAAGAAAGAAAAAAAAAAATATTTTCTTTTGTGGATTCCTGTTAACAACCATCACATATAACATATAGAGAATGTGTGTCCGGTAATTTGCATGTACAGTATAACTGAACAATGTGTGTGCGTTTTACTTCACACTTGGGTTTTCTTTTTGACATCGTGGGAAATAAGGAGAACTGCTTTCGCTCGAAACAGTTGAAGAGATGGCTCCTTAGTTTTCGTCTATCATATCTCTGAGTTGTTACATCTTTGTCCATTGCCAGAGCTACCATATTTGCAATGGCATACAACCCACAATCATAGGAATTATTTTGTTGAAAAACATCTAACATTTTTACGGTAATAGTCATTCCTGGTGGTTCTATCTCCCCTGGAACAAATATTATAATATTTGTTCCTAACGGAATAAATCATATGTAATATTTGTTCCAAAAGGAAGAAATATTACGCCAATGTTTATAATATTTGTTCCAATGGAACTTTTGTCAGGTGGAACAAATAGAGACGTAGCCCTTACTAAAAAGCGTACATAATTTCCCTTATTTTAAGCTTTGATTGGTAAAAATTGACTAAGATAATTCCCTTATTCTAAGCTTACTGTGGTACAGTTGACTAAAATGAATATGACAGGTACATGAATTCAGTTATTTTCGGCTTTGTTTGGTAAAATTATACTTTTTTCAGTAGACTCAAAAATATTCTGGGTGCAAAATTTCCATTATTTATTTCAAGCTTTGTTTGGTAAAAATTGACAAAAATAGATATGCCAGGTACATGAATTCCCTTATTTTAAGCTTACTTTGGTAAAAATTGACTAAAATAAATATGCTGAGTACATAAATTGCTTTATTTTAAGCTGTGTTTGGTTAAAATTGACCAAATAAATATGCCGGGTACATAAATTCCTTTATTTTAAGCTTACTTTGGTAAAAATTGACTAAAATTAATATTCCAGGTACATGAATTTGGTAAAAATGGACTAAAATAAATATGCTGGGTACATGAATTCCCTTATTTCGTGTTTTCGTGATTTCGCTTTCGCGTTTTCGCGTTTTCGACTTTTTCGCTCAGTGGAAAGTTAAAGTAGAAAACACGAAAAAGCGAAAACGCGAAATGGCCGCATCGGACCACCATAATTTCGACAACTTATGTCTCTTTAATGCAGATAAATTCTTAACATTTTGAAGACACCCTCAAAGCGAAGATGTTTATAAACTCAAAGAGAACAAACAACCGAAATGATCAATATGGAAAGCAAAGATAAGATAAAGACAGCTTTGCATGAGGGAGATACTCATTAATTCCGATAACATTTACAAAAATTAAGATATTTCAAGTTTATCAGTGATTTGTATGAATTTCCTTTGATCTACAGAGACTGATAATCCCAGTATCACCGAACTGGACATTATCACGAAATTATTAGATCACTGTGAAGGCGTCACGTGCGGGTTGCTAAGCTGACGTCATGTTTTGTACTATTTGTTGTGTTCATACGCGTAAGACGTTGAATGAAGAATGCATTTAAATTATTGCAATAAACAATAGAATTCCTTGGCTTAAATCTAAATTTCAATTTATTTCAATTTATTTTAGAGTTCTTTTTATCATTTTGTGAATTACCGATAAAAGAAATGTAGGAAATTTTGTTTTTGATACGTACTTTATCACGGCGTAACGCATCAAGCTCACCCTAGCGGGCTCACTTGATACTGGCCGTGATAAAGTACGTATCAAAACAAAATGTCCTATATTCCATATGTACTAATCCTTTTGTTGTGATGTAGTTAGATCAGTAATGTTGTCTTTGTTCATAACTTATTCTTAACACCTTGAAACCTTTCATGTAGCTCTTTCTATACTAGGAACAAAGAACAAGATTAAAACTACTGGCGTTATCTTCCCTTTTATCTGACAACTAACCCTGACCTAAGTTGCTATGACAACTTTAAGTTTGTTATTTTTGTTTTGCTGTTTCTGCTTAGTTGTCATGTTGTTTTGTTTTGTTCTTCTTTTTCTTTTTCTTGCCTTGTCTTTAGTTTTTCACTTTCATTATTATTTATTTTATTATCTATTTTTGTTTTCTTTGTTTTTGTCTATTTTGTAATTTCATTTGTTTTTACTATAATTCTATTGTTTTTTTTTCTTTTTTATATTTGGGGAGTATTTTGTTTGTTTTGCTTTGTTGTTTTGTTTTATTTTGTTGTTTTAAAATCGTCNGATCTATAAATCCGATGTTTTCAGCTGATAACATAAGCGGTCGTAGACTTCCTGGAATTTATATTGACAAAAAAGGTTTTTATTCCAATGTATAATACAATGGGGTTATGGATGAACTATTTTACCACCATTTTGTTTCAATGCACTTGTTAACTAACTAAGGACAGACATTTGTTTCCGAATCAGTCTCTATTAAAATGTTATACGAAAGATATCGTATAATTTAAAACTAAGGAGTATCTCCCTCATGCATAGCTCTGTCCTTAGCTGAATTTTGGCTTTTCTATTTAGATCCTTTTGGTTATTTGTTCTCTATCAGCTTTACACGTTTTTTGGTGATTGGACTTCCAAATGTTTTGGTTTTATCTGCACTGATGACGCATAAGTTGTCGAAATGCGCATTTGTAGAAAATAAATTAACAGTAACTTCGGTATTTTGTTATTTGTTACCACTGGGCCGATGCCTCTGCTGGTAGACTGTTAGTCCCGAGGGTATTCACCAACCCAGTAGTCAGTACTTCGGTGCTGACCCGAAAACATTGCAATATCTAAATTTTACAAAATTTTGTTTAAAACTAAGGAGTATCTCCCTCATGCATAGCCCTGTCCTTAGCTGATATTGGCTTTTCTATTTAGATCCTTTTGGTTATTTGTTCTCTATCAGCTTTTACACGTTATTTGGTGATTGGACTTCCAAATGCTTTGGTTTTATCTGCACTGGTGAAACATAAGTTGTCGAAATGCGCATATGCAGAAAATAAATTAACAGTAACTTCGGTATTTTCTTATTCTGTAAATGAAAAACATGTATTTCTTTTGAAAAATAAGAAAAAAACGAGAAAATATCGATGAAGATGTTGCGGCATGTTGGTGTTTCGTTAGGTGATAGGCATTATAGAAATTCTTTTTCACTTCAAGATATACTCTGCTTTTATGGTCGTCATCACGAATTGACTGATCGTTACAATGTGTCTGTATCACAAATGAAGATGGACATATTTCAATATACTCCGACATATTACTGGATTGACATTTACCGAATTTGACATTACACCGAACTTTTCACTCGCAGTGTGATGGGTGTCACATGTGAAGCAGGTCATGCTTACCCTTCCGGAGCGCCTGATCACACTCTTGTTTTAAGGGGTTCGCATTGTTAGTGCCTTATTTTTGTGGCGTCGTTTGTTAAATGTACTGTTTGTTTCGTCTTCGACATTTACATTCTCTTTTTGTATGTAATCTTTATATTGCCATGCATTCTGGATATACCGCTCTTGCTTCGGATTTCATTTGGAAATTTATTTGCAGCAGTCATAAATATATAACTTCCACACAATACTTTCAAGATATGTATATTCATTCAATTTTAACTATGACCTTATAACATAAGTGTTAAAATGGAAATTTATTCTAATCTAATAAGTATTGAAATGTTATAGATCTACATTTAGAATAATAATAGTGTAAAGAAATGTTGCAGTGTCCTTAGGTTTTGTGTCGTTTATCCAGTAAAGCGTTAAAACGCAACAATTGAATAAGGAATTCGATAATTTTACATACATGTACGTTTATTGATTATGTAATTTATGTTTATTGTTTCGTTTAAAATAACATGTACAAAACATTTGTTTAAAATAGTTTTACCTGTTCTGTCGATTCCATGTAAGGTTTAAAGAAAGATGGAAATATATTTAGGAAAAGTGTTTATATACATATTTATATTACTATTCAATTTACAGCTGCTTATAGGTAAGATGTTTTTTAGTACCGTATTCAAATATTCATTTATGTTTTTTCTCGAACCTATCTTAGGAAAAAGACATGTCATAAGACCATGTTATGACATGTCCTCATCCAAAGTTGTGTCCTCAAAGATCGTTGAAAATCATTTTTGGCGATAAACTTTGTGTTTGAAAAAAATATTTTGAAAGATGTATGTCACATGAAACTTGAAATCGCGTTCATAGATTTTTGTAAATTTTAGACACAGTGTTGGAAATGATCAAAGGAAGGTTAATTGAAATTTTGAGGAAAATAAGAAACAATGTTACGTGTGAAAAACATAGTTTTTATATAAAAAATGCATACATTGGGACTAAACATTTTTGTATGATAACTGAATATTTCCTCCACAGAGTTTTTTTTTATAAATTTTATTAATGGTGTTAGACGTGACCAAAGGAAAGTTCCTTTCAATTTTGAGAAAATTAAGAAACTTATATTTTGTTGTTGAAATGCTTAGTTTTCATATGAAAAACGCATATTAAGAGAATAAGCACTACATTGTATGATAACATGAGATTTTGTACACAGATGTTTTTAAATTTTGTTTTGGACATAATAAAAGGCAGTCCCTTTTTTGATGTCGATGGAAACTGAAAACCATCGTTCTGGGAAACAGTTTTTTTATAATGGAAAACATAATTTCATACAATATTTACTCCATTTCTCCCAAAGGATGTTATGTACTTGAACAAAACTTCATGTAGTTTTTAATCATCTTAAAGCATTTCCATATGACAATCGAAAAAAAAAGTTTTTAGAACACACAACCTGGCTGAACATTTTCTGATAGTCAGTATTCTAGTTAAAATTATTTTAAAGCGTTTGTTTTTATTTGTCAGGTTTAATCAAGAATATGCACACAGTTATAGCTATGTGTAAAACCTCCTGCAAAACTTTGCATTTAGCTGATTTTGATCTTCTTTTAGGTAATTTTCAATTGTTTTCCATCAGCGTTTTTATCAATTTCCGTACGTATCTGGTTTTTTGCTTTTGATATGCACTAAATAGACATAACTTGACGAAATGACCATCTGAAGTTACTAAATTTACAATAAACATTGGTGTATAAGATGAATACTTTTACGTAGTACTCGCACATACTATATAAATGTTGTGTACAAATTATAATTTGTACAACAATTTTGTACAATTATAATTTGTATTTTTAGTTTGTACAAATTACAATTTGTACAAGATTAGCTCATACAAATTATAATTTGTACAAAAATAGCCAATAAATCACTTATAATTTGTACAAAATCGTACATCATTTGCTAAACTTTGTTTCATGTGATGAAATTAATGAAAACATATTTTCTAATGATAAAGCACATACATATTCATTTTTTTAAAATTATTATTAAATTTTAGGTACAAATGTTATTACTAGAGCAATACATTACCATGTTCAACCAGATACTTTAAACAAATTCCTGAAAATCCGGTGTATTGTAATTACACTAATGCAAAATTCATGTGACAATTGTGATTTCTCTGTGTTGCTTTTGATTTACTTTTAAAAATCTCTGTATTTTCGAGAAAAAAAATTGAAATTCAAAAACCCAAAGGCAGCTACTGTTGATATGGACAGCATTATATAGTCAATATGGAATACTACTGTTAAATTTTCTATTGATATCACAAAACATATTGAAATAAAAATGCAAATACATGTAGCTGAATTCAATGGCAACACATTAGATTTTATCCATTGTAAAGATGTCCCTCTTAGTGTGTGGCTCGCCGGCTATGTCGAGTGGATGAAAAAAAAACACAGACATACAACACTACGATTGATGTTTTCTGTAAAAACATGTACAAACAGTGGAGCTTTGATCACCCCAAATGCAATGGCTTACAACCCATGGATGTTTCAAAAAATTGCAACCCATGGATGTTTCAAAAAATTGTAGCTCCTAAAAGTTAAATTTGTAACATTATTCTAACTTGATAGGTTGAAATACCCTGAAACTGGAACTGTTTTCATCAATTCTTTCAAAAAATGTTGGGAGCTATAAAAGTTCCATTATACAAATGACATTATGATAATGTTTGTAATTTTTATTGTCATAGATCATGACTTCCTCTAAAATAATTTTTATGGCCAGAAATTAACTCTGCATATTCAGTTAAATCGTCTGAGGTGTTCTACTACATGTTTATTAAAATAAATAATATTTTCAGTAATTTTATTATTTGAAATAAGGTTAAGAAAATGATATAAGATTTTGGGCTATTTTTGTACAAATTATAATTTGTACAAGCTGATTTTGTACAAATTGTAATTTGTATTTTCAGTTTGTACAAATTGTAATTTGTACAAAGTGAAAATACAAATTACAATTTGTACACAACATATATATACACTTGGCCATAAGTTAAGGACCATCTGATTTGAAAGTTTATTCCAAACTCATATTTTTGAATTATATTTTACGCTTTAACATGTTTGGTGTACTGAGCATAATGCACTGAAATGCTGTCTTAGTTTTTGAAAGAAGGAGAATAACACTGCAAACGCGCGTAATGAAACATCATTTCTTCAAAGTTGAACTACCCTTGTTTCCCAAGGTTATCACAAAGAGTGAAAATGATTTCCTTGTTCGGATCAATGGCTATTTTGACGTTAAAATCTTAAAAAATGTGTTTTTATTGATTAATTTTCTCTAACATCTGTGTAATTTTGTTATTGGAAGTTTGCCAAATTCATGGAATGTTATGGCTTAATTATTGAGGTGCATTTAATAAAAATTCCATGAAAAAAAAGAAAACTTTATTTGATGTGTTTTAAAGTTGCCCAGAAAGCAAATTCTACGCATTGTATCATTATTAAAGTTAATTGCTTTAAAATTACATCAATTTTAACAGTGTGGATGGGAAAATATTGATAAATGAAAATAGCCATTTTGGGTAAAAATTGGAAAAAAATCACATTTCCGGCATGAACGAGTTTCGAAATACCAATTTTGTTATGGTAACCTATGCCTATATGAACAAAACAACATTTCCATCCAATTTTATGCACCAGCAAATGTCAGAACTGACGTCAACTGCACTTAAAAAAATTTTATGCCAAAAAATGCAATTCTATAGACTAAAAACGTGTCACCGTGGCTCCGTTGACTAGATAAATTCAAAAATTTGAACGAATAAGACTACTTTTAGGAAGTTAAATGCAACAACAGACTTCAACACCGTTAAGTCCCAATCTTGTGAAAACCTGACCATTTCTTGATAAATTACCATTCATAACTGTATTAAAACAAATTATCTCCCTAACATGAAATGATGACGTATCGCGAGGTTCAAAATACTGTTTTTCTTCTTGTAAGTGAGTTTATTTTAGCAATATGAACTTTTCAGTTTCCTATCGCGGGATTTTCCATAAGAAATCGCACATTTCAGTGAAACTTATTTCCTGGTTATCAACACCCATTTTGCACCTCAATTGAATATGCATTCATTTATGTGCCTATTGTACCTTTACGATTTTTTTCCTTGTAATTGGAATAATTAAACCACAAAGTAATTTCAAAACATTTCTTGAAATGTAAAATATTGAATTTACGATTTAAAGTTCAGCTGAAATTGGAATATGTGTGGTCCTTAACTTATGGCAAAGTGTATATATAAATCAGCCTTAAAATAGTTTTGATATTAGCACAAAATTTTAAACACCAATTAAAACGGAACAGCGAGTTAATTGAAAACATTGACAGGTTCTTATAAAATACATCTAAATGACGTAAGAATATCAAAATCATTCAAAAAACATACAGGACCGACTTAAACAAATCGTAAACCCCCTCTTACTAGTTTCTGGGTTATCGGCGTGATCTTACATATCTACTAAGTAGGTACTTAGTTTAAAAGGACCTGTTTAGTATAAATTTCCATGAATACAATGGCAAACGAGGCAGACAGTGAAAAATCTATGAAGGTCCATAAACATACTACAGTGTTATTAACTGTCTGTTTCTGTATTGGCCCCGTATAGATTCGAGGTTAACTGTATTGGTCCCGAGACCCGGAGGCTCGAGGGCCAATACAGCTGATCGAGAATCTATACGGAGCCAATACAGAAACAGACAGTTCATAACACTTTTATTAAATAATCTGACTTTTTTTTCTTTTAGCACTTATACATGTACATTTATGTTATTACTGTGAAAATGGGGTGCTCTGTTTCCAATAGATAATTTGCTAGTTACTGAAGTTCTTGTCAGTTCTAGTCAAATTTTGTGATTTTTGTTCAAACCTTCAAAGGGAAGTAACTCCTACACCGGACAAACAAACATTAAACATGCACATTTGTTTTAAAGTTCTGTCTTCATCCTTAGCCAGTCTGGACAAAGTAATTCCCTACACAATATTTATGATATTCTGCAGTAAGCTAGCGTATTTTCGAATTTTTAATACTGTCTAAGTCACCGAGAAGACAGTTCAAGTTCGTACAGTTGTTTTATTTTTTAACGTGAAACAAGTAGCACTTTAAAGCATGGTAAGCGCTATTTGGGATTGGGTTTTGAATTATGTTGCTGACTTATTGTCGGCTAAAGGTTAAACGTTCATAACTTTTGATTAAAAATGCTTTATTTTTTTATTGATTTTCACAAGCAGGGAACATTTCAGTCCCCTTGAGATTTTTCAAAAAGTTACCTCCCTTTTGGGTTTTGCTAAATTCATTCTGTTTGCGGGCCATAATTTGGCAAAGTAAAACATTCTGTATTCTGGACAAGGTTCAAACTAGAAAGTTGTTCTTTTGAACCGTTACGTTTTTCGTACTTTCACTTTCTATTGTTGTCGAGATCAACTTCAACAAAGTTTTTTTATTTACTTAGTAACGTAACGTATTGTGACTTTGGAACCAATGTTCCTGTGTTGTAAAAAGATTTAATAAATAGGAGTTATATATATTTTATTATAATACCGATTTTCATTGATCACACGGAGTTAGTCGTACATCTCTTTTCAAGTTCGGGTTTCCCCTTTGAGTCGGTATAAAAATAACTCGTTAAATGCTTGAAAAAAATTTAATTTTGCACACGGCTGTAGTTATATATTAAATAAGATATCTTGAAAGTGGAATAAATATAAAAACGGCGTGTCATAGTAGATTTTATGGAAGCAATGAAGTAATTATGTTAATGAGCAAACACATTCCAACTATTGTGAATATAATTTGCTATAAATAACCGATCTTCAGTTGAACTCAGTGAACCCTGTATTGGCCCGGGACAATACAGGATTTCCTTGCAATCAGTATGACACATGCCGTATTTGCCATATTAGGGCTGATTTAATCAAATACACCATATTCGAAATATCCTTTTTATTTTCTTATAGTTTTAACCTATCTTTTAATATTTTTATCTTTAGAATGTGCACGTGAATTTTCCCAACCCACTTTAAAACAAAGTAAACAGCTTCGAAACAAATGAACAGCTGCACAGAGAGCACATGATACACCTGCCTCTCTTTACATTTAACTGTAGTGATTAATACTGAAATGATTCTTGGTAGTGAAGCACTGATCAATCTTGATAAAGGCAAAACATACTTTTACTTGTACAAACAATTTTGAATGATAACAAGAGTAAGGACTACAAAATTACCTCTGGGGACATATATTGTGGAAGTGCTTGGATTTCAACCTTATATATCATTGTTAAAATGGTGGGCGGTGCACCGACCTTTGGGACCTCTGTCATTTCATCTCATCATGAGTAATAAAATTATATGTGGATAAGGGGTAAGAATCTCAATTTTTTTCAAAATAATAAAATTAGTAAAATACCGAAGATACTGCCTATTGCCGTTTCGACAAGTTATACCTCTTTACTTCATATCAGATCAAAACATTTGGAAGACCGATAACCAAAACTTTTGTAAAATCTGAAAGAAATCAAATAACCAAAAGATTCCAAATGAAAAACTAATATCATCCATATAAGGTAGGGGGCAGGACACCTTCCCAATGTGACTCACTACCGTTTTCAACATAATACATTTGTATATCTCTTTTCAAATAAAGGGAGCGGGGCATCACAGCCGGGGACCTCTGATATGTATAAAATATTGAGTAACACCAAATATATATGGTTTATGACTGGTTAAGACGACTATCAACATTTCCAATAATAAAGACTGTTTTTACTTATTTTTCGGAAAATTTCAAAGTTCCATAATTTTAACATGGATGTGGTTGTTACACAAATCAAACTCCTATCTAGAGAAATGGTGAAAACGAGAATACAAAAATTTATGAGACAGCCTCGATAACACTGATAGAAATAAAAACGCAATTTTTACAGAGAGTGACAAGAGGGGTACATGAAGAGTAAGCATATCATAAGTACGGTAGCCTCACAGGTCACAGTATGAGAGAGTCAACTTAGGGCTAAGTCAAAACCGCTAATGTCACATTCGTTAAGACATAAAAACTTGAAAATTTGAAAACGTCCCTTTTCAGTTGAGACACATACACGTCATAATCAGTCTTCACAACCATTTCAGTATATGGATTTCCAAATTTTTTATTTTATCTGCACTGAAGAGACAAGTTATCGAAATGCGCATATGCAGAATCCAAATTAACAGCAACTTCGGTATTATGTTATTAATAATTCAATAATGTTATGGTTATGGCCAAAGAATTTCTAGATGGATGAATATAATACAACGGAACAAAATTTCACTCAGTTGCTTTTTTGACAGCTTTTGAAAAAAAATGATTAATGCCAAACTTGTATAACAAAGATAGGAAATGGCTTTTTCTAATATTTCTGACGTATTTCCGTAGAGAAAAATTTTGAAAGGTCTTTTTTTTTGTCTATTTAAGCAATTTCACAGTGTTTGGGAAGATGAAACTTCTCGACGGTACTGAGAACAAAAACCCAAGTTTTGTTGCGGGTGTAAAAACAATTTTTCTTGCACATAGCAGTTAATTTATACCCCTGGATTATACTGTAATCACGCTTTTAAATATTTTTCTCTGGAGCTTATATAAAAAAGTCTTCTAAATTTCATTTTCAAAATAACGAGATACATGAGCATGTGAGCTGTTAAAAGGGATGAATTTAAAATCTAAAATATGACCTAAAGCACAAAAAACACATGGCAAAATAAATGAATAGAAACAATAAAAAGGTCGACCGATATATTTCGACAAATATGTCATCTACGAGTGGGTCGTGAAGAATGAAGTAGTAGTTAAAAAATAATATATTGTTTACAGGTAAAACATCTTTGACATTGCCTGTACAGTGCTTAAAAATAATGTATATGATACAAGTAAGAAATCTTTGACATTATATGTACACTATAGGCAACATTATCAACATTTCAGCCACTGAAAAACATAGGACATCGAGACTCATTAGTCATAGAATGATTGTTTTACGTTTAAACCCCTGGGTTTTAAAGTGACCAGTCTGAAAATAATCCGTTGTTCCAACGTACGTCTATTGTCCTGGCCATTATGTAATTTTATTAGCACTGTTACTTGCATATCTTGTGGGCAGTGGTTAGGGTTAGTCTGAAATGATTGCCGACTGGGCAATCCGTATTATTACGGACAGAGCGGATGTGTTCCGCAAAGCGGTCACCCAGTCGGCGGCAGATCTCCCTATGTATATCTTATGACACTGCCCACATATGATAGCATACACCAGATTCTGTGTTGTGCAGGTGTATCCATTGTGTATGGTAAATGTGTTGTCAGGACCTCGAATTTCGTTGGTTTCAAGAGTATGGGGACAGGTAGCACAACTCGGTCTTTTACATCCTTTAGTGCCTCTGTAATTAGCCAGCACTACTTTAGATTTTAAGTTACTGCTGACTAGATGCTCGCGATGAAATTTACCGCGACGAAAAGCCATGAGGGGCACTGATTGAAAAACATCAGCCATCAAACTGTCTTCCGTAACGATGCTCTTAAAATTATACAAGAGAATGTTGCGGATGGCTATGTTGTGGGGATGGTAATTGAGAACAAGAGGAAAATTTCATTTTCAACTTTTATATGCATGTTAGTACGAATAGGTTTTTATGCATATTATTTTTAATTGATGTATCAAGTTTTAAAAAGTTATATCATTTTTTCCGGATTTTCCTACTTCGAATCTATACCGAAAGTCTGTTCGAAGATTTTCTTAGAAAAATTTCTGAATATTTTTCTTTTCAATTTTGCCAGAATGCTAAGTATGATAAAACCTGTTCACATGGTCTTTTAAGATTAATTGAAATGTTGAAAAAGCTATGATTACTTTGATAAATCTGTACTTATGTATAATTTTTGTCTTACATCTTATTGAACTTATCTAAAAAATAAACCATGAAGAGAAATGGAGAAAATGCACATGAGACAAATTCTACAAATACATAGTAAAACCACGTAATAGAACAACGCTGTTATTGTTGATCGTCATCTTGAAGACGCCATGAGGCCTTCAACTTCAGCTTTGCTCATACCTCATAGTACGTTCAAGACAGGTAAGTTCAAGGCGGTCCCTAGCACCGGTTTGAGTCAAATTCATTGCTAGGTATCGGACAACGCTAGATTCATATTTGATTTTACTCATGGATGCAAGATTTATGAATTTATAAAAAAAGCAAATACTGAAAGAAAATTTCAGGTACTTAATGTGAAATGCATTTAAAATAATAGATTAAATTAGAGTGATAAACAAAGTAATTATTCTAACGAAGTGTGAAAATATTGACATTTGCAACTTAAAGATACAATTTGTTGGAATTTTGGAAGACGACGAAACACTGTCTCTGCATGCAAGGTCTTCTAAATTATTGGGAATGGACTCTGGTGATTGGAGGTTGTGTAACAGCTTTGCCTCGTCCGTTTTCACTGGAATACAATCTATTTTGTTTAATATTATAGAACTAGGCCAAAATGATACGATAATGCCGACCTAAGGCTGATACCATTCCGCATAGATAGAAGAACCAATTATCAAAAAAAAAAAAAAAAAATCCCCGTGCTTTAATGTGTAAATTTGGGAATTCCAATGATTACAAATCCTGTGCCACCATTTTATCAACCTAACAAGAAGGGTGAATAACCACTATGTTTCGAAATTTATTGGTTTTTCACAAAGGCCTATTTTCAGTCGATATGTTTCCATTATTTTATCTAATTACAATTGAAATGAATAATAAAATTCCAAAGTTACTGTTAATTTATTTTCTACAAATGCACATTTCGAAAACTAATGTCTCATCAGTGCAGATCAAACCAAAACATTTGGAAGTCCATATTAAAGCTGATACAGAACAAATAATTAAATGGATCTAAATAGAAATGCCAGAATTCGGCGAAGGACAGAGTTATGCTTGATGGAGATACTCCTTAGTTTTAAACATTTTTTCAGAAATTAGATATTGCAAGTTTCAATGCAATCAATTAATTTTGTTGCGCTTGACATGAATCCTTCATTTGGCCAACGGTTAAAGTATAAATTCTTCTATACATACCTTACAAATAGTGCCAGCGTTCAGCAAGTCTGGATCCACCCCCTGTAACGCCAATGGACAAGCAATACAACACATCTTCTGTACTGACTTGATTTGTAAAAGAGCAGATCATACCCATTACTTTTTTACATTTGCTTGCTTTTTATAATCTGTGAGGGTCAAAGATCAGTTGGCAAAAAATAATTCCCCAGAAAGGATATCACTTAGTTCAAATAGTGCCTCAGTTTATTTCAAAACTTTTCCAGACTTTCTGCAAAAATTTTTTTGTTGTGCCAGATCCTGACGAAGGCCGCTCCTTTAGATCAAGCTTTCCGACAGAGAGAAAACATAGAATTGTTAGTAGACGAAATGTATGGTGGTAAAGCTCATTCAGGTCGTTACCACATAATATATTGCCACTTCTATTGTTCTGTTGTAGGAACAGGCGTGACCAAATCGGCGTAACATAACAACTAGTTTGGCATTTCAATTTAAATGCAAACGGTAATTGGCAGTAATATATGGGTAGATATCACCCATTTTTCAGTGAGTTTCAAGGATCAATGAGACCAAAGCCTCATCAAATATTAAAAATGCCTATGTTGCCAAATACTATTCCTCAATTTATGACTAATTTTTCGTTGTTCCTGAATATAATGCCCCCTAATAACACCATTAAGGACGTGATATTACAGAACATTATATCCGTTTTGCTTTCCCTTTGGAATTCAACAATGGAATAACGCAATAATCTCCCCTCATGGCACTGGGTACCAAAATCAAACAACGGCACATCGCCAGATCTTCAAAATACCTAATACGATACCTGTTTTTTCTAGGTTAGTTTTCTTCATCTGTCTTTTCTGTACTAATGTGATACAGACTGATTTCTATCTTTGTACTGGAAACCAAAATTCACAACGGTACATCTCTAGATCTTCCAAATATTTCTATAAAACCTTTTTTCTAGGTCAGTGTTCTTTATCTGTATATGTGTGTCTCCATTTTTTCTGCACTTATGAGATGCACACTGATCTTCCGTCTTTGTACTGGGTACCATACACAACGGTACATCCCTGGATCTTCCAAATATTTTATAAAGTCTTTTATGTGGATGAGTCTTCTCCATCTGCATGTATGTGTCTCCTTTTTTCTTTACTTATGTGTTGTATTTTTTTCTTAGAGTTTCTCGGGTTGCTATCGTCTTTGAACTAACAGTTCGATTTTCACTTACTTCGAATAGATACGACAGAGCAGTTATCTTTTGGTATAAAACCGCCAATTCGTTTTAGTTAGCACCCATATATAAAGTCGTCTTTTGCCGTAATTTGTCCTGTGCTGCTCACATGTTGATTACTTTTCTATAGCCCGAATTGTCTTTAGGCGTTTTAGCTAGACGTAAAGTATTTCTGAGGTGCCCCGAAAGCTTATCATTTAAGAAGATAAAATATTTGATCTTTGATATTTACATAAACTAAAGGAGTTTATTCATTATCCAAGCTCAGCCGTTAGCTGGTCTTGATGTTAATTGATAGCCTTATAGGTAATTTGTTATATATCAACTATTTCATTTGATTTGATCCTTCCAAGTATTTGATTTTCATCTGATTTGAAGAGATACAAGTTGTCGAAATGACCACATCTACAGAACTGAAATTAACTGCATTTTTGTTTTTTCCTTACTAGTTATATTAAGTTAAAAATTTGGTGTTGTATATTAAGCTCCTTTGAAAACTAAGAAGTATCTCTTTGTAAAGATCTATACTTACCTTTATTGGTTATTTGTTCTCTATGGGCTTATAGATATATTTTAGTTTATGGATTTCCAAAAAAAAAAAATGGTCAGAAAATTACCTCTAACTGAACAATTTCGATTTTTTAATTAGTTTTTCTGTATTTGGACTTAGTTTTTTGCACAAGAAATTTATTTTAACACTTCGTTTAAAGTTTAAAAAAGCCAAGTGAAGTCATTGAATCATATTGGAATTGCACAAAAAATAGTTAAAAGTTATATGATGCTCAGAAAATTACCCCAAGTTGATAGAATTAGAATTTTTTTTGTAGTTTTTCTGTATTTTTCCAAATTTGGACTTAGTATTTTGCTAAAGAATTTCAATGTTAATTGTTAAGAAGTAGAACAGAGTTTTTGAATCTTAATAGAATTACATTGAAATTGACATTTCTGCATAAAATCAGCAGATGTGTAACAGGCTGTTGAAATTTTGATTCCGGTTCCAACTTTGGTAGATTTCCTGAAAATGTCAAAGACCAATATATTTTTTTAATTTTTGCATACAGTTACACATTTTAGCATTAAAACAATGTTTTAGTATAAATCCTAATTTTGAACACAAACCAATTAAAGAACATGGTTCAAACTTTGATAAATTTCCTGAAACTCTCCAAGACAAGCTATTTTTAGAAATTCTTCGTAGCAACAATGTTTTGAAAGAAATTTGAATAAAACAAAACTTTTCTAACAATAATATTTCAAACATGTTGATTGAAATTTCGGTTTACATTCCTTAAACTCTCAAAGACCAGTTATGTTTTGGAGTTCTATCTAGCATTTATAACTTTTTCAGATCCTTTCAGTAATAATAATCATTTTCAATAGTCAAATTACAAAAATCTGTGATTCTTAATTTGGTAAATTTCCTGAAGCTCTCAAAGACATGTTATTCTGGGAATTCTACCTGGTAACCATATCTTTCTCAATTCCTTTCAGTTATATAAATCATTCTCAAAAGTCAAATGGCAAGAATCTTTGATTCTTATTGTCGTAAATTTTCTGAAACTCTCAAAGACCAGTTATTTTTTGGAATAGGGTCTGTAAGTCTCGTTTAATTTTTGAACTTCCGGGTACATAATCTGTACCTGGAAATTGCATTTTTAACAAAAACAAATGACGTTTCAGGCAAAAAGTTTGAACGTCATAATCCTGCAACGTCATATTTTGGCGGGAAACATTTTAAAATTGCAGTTTTATTGTAACTTCTCGATGTCACATTACGAGACTTACAGACCCTATTCTACCTAAAAACAATATCTCTTTCAATTTCCTTACAGTTATAATAATTATTTTCAAAAGTCAAATGGCAAAACTCTTTGATTCTTATTTTGGTAAATTTTCTGAAACTCTCAAAGACCTGTTATTTTTTGGAATTCTACCTAGCAACCATTAATGATCATTTTCAAAAGTCAAATTGCAAAAATCATTTATTCTTATTTTCGTAAATTTCCTGAAGGCCATTGTACAAAAATTGTTTACAATTTTGGTTTGAATGTCTCAAAGACCAGTTATTGCTTGATATTTAAATGTAAGCCAAATGAAAATGACAATGTACAGAATGGGAGAGACATAAGTTCCATGGAACCTTTACGAATTTTTGTTTATGTGTGTCTTCATTTTTCTTTTCTGTGCCGTCCTCATGGTCTGTCTTTGTTTCTTTGTTTTTCCTATGTTGCTATTGCCCTTGGATTGTTCGTTTAAGACTTATGTTTATATATAAACAGTGATACATATAATGTATACATAATTTAAAAAAAAAATAATAATCGCCTATTGTATAATTGGTTAAGTCAGGTTATTAGGCATAGAAACGAGAGAAAGTTTAATGTAATTTGCAGGTAGCGTAAAATATTGTAGCACAATACCATATATATTATATGCAATATTAACTTGATGTATGAAACGTTTTCAAGGATGTAAATTTTCGATATGGTCCAATGTAAAACTGAATTCGGTTGTGGTAGGCCTCTTAAAATTATGTTCTGAATTAGATTAAACAATACTTTCCGGATCGACACCAAAATAATGAACTGAACGGATGAGCGTCGAATGTTTATCATAGCACGTTAATTGTACAATGCAGGCATGTTTAAATCCTAGACAACAATATTACCAGACTAACTGGATTTTCGATACAAGCCAAAATGATATAAAAAATTCCCCAAGTTTTGTATCTAGTTTATATTGCCCAGTGTTGTCTGAGATTAAGACTGTGATAGACACAATCAATGCGACAACAAAAGAAAATACAGAAAATCATTTTTGAGGTTTTTTTTTTTTTTTTTTTTTTTTTTTTTTTTAATCATTCTTAATTTCTAAAGTACAAAATTTAAGACCAATGGTGTAAATTCTTTTACATTTTACAATATTATTGTCTTAATATCATATCCATGATATGAATGCTTTGCTCTAAATCTTTTATTATCAAATATATCCAACAGCAAGTTTTATAATTTTGGGGAAATATGAATTTTGACCAATTGTAGAAAGTTAGCTAATTTCAAAACATTTACAAAATGCATTTTAAACAATAGATGCACAACACTTGAACCAACAAAACCTTTGATTACAAAATATGTTTTAGTTTCTGGATTAATAAATAGTAGCATTACAATTGCTAGTACATCAATTATCCCGAGAACAATTAAAAGGTATCAGAGTTGCTTACCATAATTAGAGAGGGATTAAGTTTGATATTTTCTCCATTTCGTTCTCTAAACAAGTTAGAATTGTAAAATAAGCCAGAAATGTCTTTTAGCTCAGTATGCATATTTATAATGCAATGGCCATTTTAATAGACAAATACGACCCTACGAATATTTTTTCTCTCGTATTCGGAGGGTATGCTGGTAACCGGTCCATGAATGTGAACGAAGAAAAGACAGGGCGACTAGTTTGAAAACCTCACTTCTTTGACGTCACAGTGTAAATTCGCCTATGACGTCATGGATTCAACCAAAATGGCCGAAGTTGTTTACTTTCTACTTCGCCCCGCTTCACTAGGAAAATGCATATTTAAATAGGTTTTATTGATTGCAGGATAAAACAATATACGCACATTGTCGGGAATATAAAATTTATTTGTACTCGCTGCGAAACAGGCGAGTAATGTTCGATGAACCCCGCATTTCTACCAGTTTCTAAAGCCCGTCAATTAAATTATATATTTTCCGACAATGTACATACATTTCGTATATTGTATGTGTATCGATGATATTTCATATTCAATCAGCAAAAATGTAGCAGCTTATGCAGAGACATGCTTTGTCTTAAGGAAAGTTATATATATTTGAAAAGTATACGATAGTAATTCAAATAGGTTTATGGCCTGCGGAATATTCATCCACAAGAACAAAATAATATCATATAAGAGCAGAGGTACACGTAAATTGGTCGAGATAAAAAGTGCAATATCTTATCGTTGAGACAGAAACCCAATTTGTGTTTTTCTGATTCGTAATGCTCATTAAAGTACTTTATGGGAAGACAATGCGACTCACTGCTATATCTAGTCAAATGTAAGGTTTGAAGTCTTTACATTATATGGGCCAACAAACTCATAATGCAATATATATATATTAGCGAACCCGCACCGTATGCTAGATTTCGACTTGTAGCCTAACTCACAATGATGTGTCTTTAGTTGATGATATTTTTTTTTGTCTTCTCTGTGAAGTTTTCAGAGAAGACAAAAAAAATTATCATCAAGTAAAGACCTAACATCTGCTCTTATATGATATTATTTTGTTCTTGTGGAACCTTATTTAAATAAGGAATATAACGTGTCAGGTATGTTTTTTTCAATTCTTTTTATTTTAATTGCTGAATTATATACTTTAAAATGTATATTTAATTTGACTTCTGTATACACGAATAATCTTGAATTTGATCTCCTTTTGTAGTAAAATACAAACCAGTCATAGTTGAAAATCCAAAGTCAAGTGTTTCCAAGGATCCATAGGCAACAAAATGAAATGATTGTATTGAAACTTGAAATATCTGAATTTTGAAAAAACAAATTGTTTAAAACTAAGTAGTATCTCCCTCGTGCACAGCTCTGTCCTAAGCTGGATTTTGGCATTTCTATTTAGATCCATTGGATTATTTGTTCTCTATCAGCTTTTAATATGTTTTTCGGTAAATGGATTTACATCATTTCTCACAACCACTTTGAAGTGAATAAATCATCTTTTGCAAAATAATTTGTCAAGTTCACTTTTTCAGATGCTTCCTGTCAATTTGATACCCAACTAGAGTCCGGCAATTGGACTTATACCTATGGAGCCAGCACGGCAACACTTGAGTTTGGAACATCAACTATGACTGGTTTGTCGTACACTGCAAAAGGAGATCAAATAAAAGATTATACGTGTATACAGAAGTCAAATTAAATTCACATTCTAAAGTAAGTAATTCACCACTTCAAGTAGAATTAATCGAAAAAACATACCTATATATATATTCGTTATTTAAACGAGGTTCCTCAAATCTTGTGAATCTGTGTTAACAACCCCCAACCCCACCCCACAGCGACGAGAGAAAATTCCGGGACTTTTCTTTTAAAATATAACGGGCTATGTAAGAAATTGTAATCAAATATCATTAAAAATCAGGTCATGTCAAGTACTATACATAACACCAGGGAAACGTACACTCGGGGAAATATTTCTGGTAGCTGGTTTGAATCACTCATCAATTGGTGCTGCTCTTGTAGAAGTTAGGGTTCAGATTGGTGTATACCTTAGTGTCGGATCCGAAGCTTAAGTTTAACAAGCGATGCTGGCGTTTTTTACTTCCTACACATAACCTATTATTTCTAATAATGCGATGATAGAATTACCATAAATTGGCTACTCCAACTACTTTATTTAGTCCACTGGTTTTCATTAGGTTGCACTTACGTAGCAAATAAACAAACATAGCAGAAACAAGAAAGTGGATAACATGCAACCGTGCCTCGAGGACCGTGAATGGAAGGTTTAGAAAATGGGCACCACGAAACTCAATCTTTAGATCTAAGGTAGTATTCTGTAGTATTGAGATTGTACCTGGTTATAACGTCTGTTTACTGGTAGAACTGGTATTAAGAGGTAAAATTAAGTAGTATGTAGATAAAGACTGACTTAAGGAAGGCAGCTCGAATGGTGAATTTCTGTCAAGGTTGTCAGGTTAATTCTCTGCTGGTAATAGGAAATAGCTAAGAAACTAGGATCTTTACTTCATTTAGAATATCATCCTCTCATTGATACAGAGTAGATAGGTTCAATACGCAGAAAACTGGCGTACTAGTATAAGATTCTTAAATATCAATCAGCTGACGTACAGTAGAAGCTAAACAACAAAATACCGAAGTTGCTGTTCATTTAGTTTCTGCATATGCCAATTTCGACAACTTATATCTCATCAGTGCAGATCAAATCAAATCATTTTTTTAAATCTATATACCAAGTTGTGTGTAAACCTGATAGAGAACAAATTACCAATAGGATCTGAAAAGTTAAGCCAAAATTAGCTAAGGAAAGAGCTATGCGAGAGGGAGATACTCCTTACTTTTGAAAAAAAAATATTATTTCCAAACTAAAATCGGCTTTCGGACCAGAACAAAAGTTCTGGCTGCTAGGTTGGTGGATACCCTCGTGGATTAAAAGTACCCCAGTTGTAATAAATAACAAAATACCGAAGTTACTGTTAGTATCTGCATATGCACATTTCGACAACTTACGTCTCTTCAGGGCAGACCAAATCCAAACATTTAGATTTCCATATACAAAAATATGTGTAAACCTGACAGAGAAATTGATCTAATTGATCCATTCAGAATTCAACTTGACCTTTTCATTTCTTAAAAAGTCCACTCCCAAAAAGAGGTTATCTGTTATAGTGAAAAATGGTTGTTACTGTAGCTACAGGTACAGGTTGACTCAGAACAATTCTAGGTATAACCACTGCAAAATATCCTGGGTCAATGTAATGCATTATGTGTTTCTGAAGTTGGGCTTCAATCGGGAACCTCTTTCCACAGTCCTCACACTGATGTTGCCGATTGTTGCCTCGCTGAAAATAAGTTTCAGAAAATTTGTAATTCAAATGAAAATTCTTGCATTTTTTCTTAATTCGCTAAGAGATCAACATTAGCAAACAAATTGGAAAACTAATGTAAGATTTCTTTATATAGAAGACGTCAAAATGTTGATGGGAAACGGTTCACCCAATAGTTTTCCTTCATCTTCTGTTTCATGCTTTTAGGCTTTGCAAAATATGAAAGAATTTATTGGAAGCGAAAAAATGCACCTTGTTTATTTTTGCATTTTAAAGGGAACTATGATCTATGAGTAAAAATATTTAACTTTGTTTGAATGGATAAAACCAACTGATATCGTATGCCTCTGAAAAATGAAGCTCAGGTTCAATTAATGTTTTACGTCATTCTGTAAAAATATTAAATTAAAGTAATTTGGAATATTTAATTAAAATTTTAAGGTAGGATACCAATAATCAAGGTTCAATTATATACCGCATGTGCATATATAACCCAGAAAAGTTGGCTTGATTTATAAACATGCTTATTGTGTAATATGTTAGTCAATCAATTTATAAAATTATTCCCATGTATTGTATAGCAACATAATGTTGCCATAAGAAAGCAACCAAACGTTAGTGTACAATAGATTTCCATATTGTACTAGTGCAAACATGACTTTAATTTATTTCCTGACGTTACCGACATCAAAAATTACATTATTAACAGAAATTTTAGCTTTGCTATACAATAAAAGGGTTATTAATGAAAGCTTATTTGGGTCAAATTATGTGGTGCCACATAAAAAAAAATCACAAATCGTGGCCACGAGAAACAAATCGTTCCAATGAATTATCAAATCGTGGTCACGAGGTACAAATCGTTCCCACGAATATACAAATCGTGGCCACGAATTAACAAATCGATCCCAGGCTTTAACAAATCGTGGCCACGAGAAACAACTCGTTCCAACGATTTGACAAACTGTGGCCATGAGAAACAAATCGTTCCCAAGATTTAACAATTCGTGGCCACGAGAGACAAATCGTTCCTACGATTTAACAATTCATAGCCACGAGAAGCAAATCGTTCCCACGATTTAATAATTCGTGGCCACGAGAAACAAATCGTTCCCACCATTTGACAAATCTCGGCCACGAATTATCAAATCGTTCCCACGAATTAACAAACCCTGGCCACGAGAAACAAATCGTTCCCACGATATGACAAATCAGGGTCACGAATTAACAAAAAACAGCAAAAAATGTTTTGAAAAAAAATAATTAAGAAAAAAATACCAAAAATGATTAAATGATTAATTAAATAATTTTGAAATAAGTAATAAAAATCATAAGCACAAAAATTAAAGCAAATTATCAAAATATCATAGTCTAATAAAAGTGTAACAAGTGATAACTGTGTTCGCAAGCGAAACACAAAAGTTTTCCAAACGAACTCCCATATCGGATATCAAAGCATTACGAGACTTCTTCTGGAAAAAAAATTGGACACGGATTCCCCTTACAAATTAATTTATACATGTTGCTGAAATCAAATGATTACATGCAAGGAAACACGTTTTTCTAAAAATCATAGGTTTCTGGCTTGGTTTCCATGGCAACCAAATGCACCATTATCCTTTACATCCAATTTCATACATTGTTTCCAAACAATTTGGACAGGGGTTCCCCTTATTACCTAAGTAATACATATAGCTGTAATGAAAATACAACAATTTACAATTATCAACTCTAATTACGATTTTCTCAAATTTCAAGTTTTTTGTATAGTTTCCATGGCAACCATAGTTATTTTGAAATATCCCCATCCATAACAATCAATTTTAAACCCCCTTCCAAAAAATATTTGGGCAGGGTGGTCTCCTTATGATCTAAGTTATACGTATTGCTAATATCAAAATACTATTATCAAATTTTTTTTCACCTGAAATTATAGAGTTACTATAGGACGACCCAACCCCTTTTTGATACCCCAAAAGTACCCTTAACGGACCCCCTTTTCAAAAATTTTTGATGATTGCACATTTAGGTACATATAGCCAATAGTATGCCAAGTTTCAAACCTCTAGGTTTAATGGTCTATGAGATCTGCTTAGGACAAGTTCATTGCGACGAGGAGAAAGAAAGATGGAAGAATAACTAGTTATAACTGTGTTCGCAAGCGAAACACATAAGTCTCCCAAACGAACTCTCATATCGGATTCCTGGGCATTATTAAACCTACTTTCAAAAAAAATTTGAGCAGGGGTTCCCCTTATAATCTTACTAATACATATAGCTGTAATAGAAATACAATTATCAACAATAAATACAATTTTCTCAAAATTTCAATTTTTTGTTATGGTTTCCATGGCAACCGTTCTAATTTTCAAATTAGCAATGCTGTTAAACTTTATTTTACATCACATACAAACTTCCTATGAATTTTGATGCAGCTAGGTGTAAATAGTTTTTGAGTTGCAGTGAAAACATTCAAAATTTCAATTTCCCATAGACTTAACATAGGACGACCCCATCCCTTTTTGAGCCCCCAAATGTACCCTTTAATGACCCTCTTTCAAAAAAAATGTTTATTGATAGCACATTATGATACATGGGGCTAATATCCTACAAAATTTGAAATCTGTAGGTCTTATTGTCTCTGAGATCTGGTTCGGACAAGTTCATTGCGACGAGAAGAAATGGAAAGAAGAATAACAAGTAATAACTGTGTTCGCAAGCGAAACACAAAAGTCTCCCAAACGAACTCCCATATCGGATTCCTGGGCATTATAAAACCCCTTTCAAAAACAATTTGAGCAGGGGTTCCCCTTATAATTTGCTTTATACATATAGTTGAAATCGAAACATAACACACAGCATAAAACATGTTTTTCTTAAAATTAAAGCTTTCTGGTTTGGTTTCCATGCCGACCAAATGTTCCAGTATCCATTACAACCAATTTTAAACCTGGTTCCAAAAAAATTTGGGCAGGGGTTCCCCTTATAACCTGAAAATAATACATATAGCTGTAATGAAAATACAAATATCATTAATAAATATGTTTTCTCAAAATTTCAACTTTTTTAAATGGTTTCCATATTTTTCAAAAAATTACAGCTTTCTGGTTTGGTTTCCATGGCAACCAAATGTTCCATTATCCATTACAACCAATTTTTTACATGGTTCCAAAAAAAATGGGCAGGGGTTCCCCTTATAACCTAAAAATAATACATATAGCTGTAATGAAAATACAATTATCAATAATAATTACGTTTTCTCAAAATTTCAACTTTTTTGAATGGTTTCCATGGCAACGGAATTAATGTTTGAATTTCCAATCCCGTGGAACCCTTTCTTACATGGATCACATCTTTCCTATGATGTTTCGTGGAGTAACAGTAAATAGTTTTTAAGATACAGTAAAAAAATTGTGAAAAAAAAATCAAATTTTATTTTCCCATAGGGTTAACATGGAGGACCCCACCCCTCTTTGAACCCCCAAAATGTACCCTTAATAAATCCGCCTTTGAAAAATTTTTGAATGTTGCACAACTAGATATATGGGGCTAGCATCCTACAAAAGTTAAAAGCTGTAGGTGAAATAGTCTCTGAGATCTGGTTCGGACAAGTTCATCCGGACGAGAAGAAAGAAAGAAGAATAACAAGTTATAACTGTGTTCGCAAGCAAAACACAAAAGTCTCCCAAACGAACTCCCATATCGGATTCCTGGGCATTATAAAACCCCCTTTAAAAAGAAAATTTGAGCAGGGTTTCCCCTTATAATTTGCTTTATACATATAGTTGAAATCGAAACATAACATACAGCATAAAACATGTTTTTCTCAAAATTATAGCTTTCTTGCTTGGTTTCCATGGCAACCAAATGTCCCATTATCCATTACAACCAATTTTAAACCTGGTTCTAAAACAAAATTTGGGCAGGGGTTCCCCTTATAACCTAAAAATAATACATGTAGCTGTAATGAAAATACAATTATCAATAATAAATACATTTTCTCAAAATTTCAACTTTTTTGAATGGTTTCGATGTTTTTCTCAAAATTATAGCTTTCTGGTTTGGTTTCCATGGCAACCAAATGTTCCATTATCCATTACAACCAATTTTATGCCTGGTTCCAAAAAAATTCGGGCAGGGGTTCCCCTTATATCCTAAAAATAATACATATAGCTGTAATAAAAATACAATTATCAATAATAAATACGTTTTCCCAAAATTTCAACATTTTTGAATGGTTTCCATGGCAACTAAATTAATTTTTGAATTTCCAATCCCATGGAACCCTTTCTTTTATGAATCACATCTTCCCTATGAAGTTTCATGGAGTGACAGTAAATATTTTTTAAGATACAGCAAAAAAATGGTGAAAATAATTCAAAATTTCATTTTCCCATAGGGTTAACATGAAGGACCCCACCCCTCTTTGAACCCCCCAAATGTACCCTTCATAAACCCCCTTTTGAAAAATTTTTGCATGTTGCACAACTAGATATGTTTCATGGAGTGACAGTAAATAGTTTTTAAGATACAGCAAAAAAATGGTGAAAAAATTCAAAATTTCATTTTCCCATAGGGTTAACATGGAGGACCCCACCCCTCTTTGAACCCCCCAAATGTATGCTTAATAAACCCCCTTTTGAAAAAATTTTGCATGTTGCATAACGAGATATATGGAGCTAACATCCTGCAAAGTTTGAAAGCTGTAGGTAAAATGGTCTCTGAGATCTCGTTCGGACAAGTTCATCCGGACGAGAAGAAAGAAAGAAGAATAATAAAAAGAAACGCAACAAAAACAATAAGTCTCCCAACTTCGTTTGGGAGACTTAATAACTAGATTTGCAATTGCAAGCAATAGCCGATGTCACCCCAGACTCCCCATTCGATGATTCCATCTTGTTCGCAGCCTCAAAATCTACCTAGAAATCAATTTTCGTTGAATTCTGACAACGTTGAAATTTTGACGTATTTTGGCGGCCATCTTAGAAATGGCGGCCATTTTTTAAAATTTTAAACGCACAGCATACAACTTCAGCTGGTGGTCCAACTTTGTGCAAAGTTTGAAAACAATCCATCCAGCCATTTCAAAATAATCGCTCGGACAAGAATGATTGGAAGAATAAGAAAAATAAGAATAATAATAATAATAATCAGAAGAAACGTAGAATAACAACATGTCACCCCGACTACGTCTGGGGTGACATAATAAGAAACGCAACAAAAACAATAAGTCTCCCAACTTCCTTTGGGAGACTTAATAATAACGAGTGATGCTATGTTTGCATGCAAACAAAAGTCACCCAAACCATTGCTTTTTGAAAAAATGCTGTGTTGTATAGTTATCACCAATGATTGTAGTAATGTGTTCTGAAAGATTTGTTTCTATTCCTTATGTAAGAACCAGTGTCATAAACTCATTATCTTTTCGTCTATCAGTGTTAGTAGTACTTTGATTCACAGGTTAACACTTCATAAGTATATGTACTGGATTGCATCAGAAAGGAAGTTACGTCATAATGGTTTCATTATTGATTCATTGATGAAACTAACTCGAATAATTCAATCCCTCTCCGTATCCGATTCTCTCCTTCTTCGAGGGCTTGAACTCTGCCTGTGTTAATTTCTCGTCACTGCTGTCTGGAGGAGACAACCAATCAGAATCAAGATTACCGTATGACGTATTTCCGCCCAATTATAAAATGTAAACAATGTGTACTTCGAACTCGCTACTTGCAAATTTTACAGTATAAATGCTATTTTGGAATAAAATACATTTTGAAATTAAAACAAATTGAAAAGTCAGACCAATTTAAGGTGGGGAATGTTTAGCTAAGCCACGATTTTGACCCGTTGAACAGTAAGTAACATGGGAAATATCCGAACTGTGCATTGGAAAATATTATATTGTTATATAATACTTTCTTTTAATACGCCATGAACTATATATGATCTTAATTGTTAACTACAGATTTTTGTTTTCGATCTCGACTTTGTAGTAAAAGACAGTAGATATCAGTTATTCAATGTATTGTTTTTTGAAAGATTCTCGATTTACACACACGTAATAAGATAAAAACTGATAAATTTTTTCATACATCGGCAAACTAATACTGCACCATTTTTAAATTTTATTATCTAATTATTAATCTCTATCAATTACAGATATACTCGTGTCTTAAATGATTATCATTTACAAAATATAAACTAAGAAAACATCGCTTGAAATTTATTTGCTTTGCAATTAAATTCTTGTTGTGATTTTAATTAAAACAATGACAGACGTTAATTAAACTGTTTGTTTTCTACCTTTTCTAAAGATTATACATGCCGATCTGATTAGACAATAGTTGCTAAAATGTATATACATTTTCACACCTGTGCCAAAACACACACACAACAATTTTAAGCACCCGACTTCTTACACTTGGATGCGAAGTCTATATGCTATCTTTATTTAAATTACCAAAGATAATATATATTCACTTTATGGTCAAGTAAAACGTTAATTAAATAACATTTAAAGCAATCCAGATCGAATAATAAAATGTAAATCGTAATCGTACAAAATCAACAGACGATTTTTATACCCGCAATGCACTGCGATAAACCACTTCCGATCGACGGATTTTGATAGTGTATGCATTCAGGCGTTGATGTAGCGATCGTAGTGAGTTGAATATAACTACTAAATTATTCGGGTTATGATGAAACCAACATTCAAAGCTTAATATGTACATTTATTGATACTTTAACATGAAATAAAGCTTTAGGACTGTGACCTTGACCTTTGACCTTGACCTCATTTTGAAGGTCCAGACTTCCTGAACATATTGTACGTGAATGTCTTTTAGTATCTTCAATGGTATTTGAGCTATAAGCAAAAAAACACAAAATTCGGACATCAAAATCGTTTTTCGGTCCATAAACCAAAACCGGTTGGTCCGATATTCTGGACCCTACGGAACAAATGTAGATCTTAACAAGACACACATTTTTGTCATTACAAGTTATCAGCTATATATTACGGTTTATGAGTTATTACAAAAACAAGGTCTAGGGTCAATGTTCAAAGTGACCAATGACCTTTGACCTTGATATTTTTAAATGTAACACATATCACCGAAGTTGAATGGAAAAGGTTCCAGGTTTTTATCTCTTACAGTTTTCGAGAAAAAAACGTTTAAAGATATGACAAAATTTTCAAGGGGCATAACTCAAGAACGGTTCATCATAGAGTTCGGTCCAGATGTAACAAAGGTCCATCAGGACCTAATAAACATTTTTGTCATTACATATAATCAGCTATCTTTTATGGTTTTCGAGATAATCCAATCACAAGGTTTGAGGTCAAAGTTCAAAGTGACCAATGACGGTGGTCATTTTTGAAATTCAGACCTTTTTGCACATTTTTGGGTTGGATGTTATCAAGTTTGATCATGTTTCAACCACCCAGTTCTGAGAAATTGTTTGGGCAAAGTTCAAAAAATTCATTGGAGAATAATAATAATGAAAAACGAGTGATAATGTGTTTGCTTGTTGCAAGCAAACACAGAAGTCGCCCAACCAGAATTAATTCTTTAATTTTCTTTGAAAGAAGAATGAGCACACGATTTAAGAATTAGGGACTTAAAGACTTAAAACTCATCGTGATTCTGTCTACCAGTGTTTTCAGTATTTTTGATTAACCTGTACACATTTCTATTTATATATTATGAAGTTAGGCATTTCTTCTATGGTGTGTAATGATATCAAAATTTTGATTTACATTGAAATACATACAAGTTTCATTGAATTTTGACCACCCATTTTTTTTTTTTTTTTTTTTTTTTTTTTTT